>JAXGGA010008249.1:0-57998 GCA_038373865.1 Uloborus plumipes
AGTTTCATCACTCACATTGAATCTTAAGCCAAGTGCTTGACATGTTTGACTTGAATCCTGCTCGATTGCCAGCTTGATCTCGTCGTTGTTGACCGTTGATGGTCTCCCGGAGCGAGGTTCATCTTCCAGATTTTCATCCCCCGAGGCAAATTTCTTGAACCACTTCTGACCCGTCCGTTCAGCTACAGTACCTTCCCCAAAAGCAGTGCATATCTTACGACAAGCTTCTGCAGCTTTGGTACCAAGTTTGAACTCATAAAGTAAACAAGCACGAATTATTGCGTTTGACACGGCCATACTCAACTACAGATTTTTCACTTAAATTCAAAGTAATCAAACTAATCAAATACTCTAAATAATACTGCATTAAATAAGCTTTAATTTGTGTACAAAGATACCCCTACTACTTCATTCTGTTTACTCAATATAATCCAGAGAAGTAAACAATAAATAAAAACCGCATGAACTTTGTTGGTTGACTAATACTTTGAAATTTTTTTTCAAAAATGATCTTTACCAGTATCATTAAAAAAAAATAATAACACAAAAAAAAAAAAAAATCACCAAAAAATCTTTTTATTCTTGCAGAGAACTATTTCTTGCGTCTGTAAATTTAAGCTTTTAGCAATTAATAATTAATAAATATTTTAATGATTTTTTTAGTTAAATTCCTTAAGTTTAAAAAGTGTTGCATGAACGAGAGCACAATACTAGTACAATTTCTACTAGTTCAAGTTTCTACCAGTCAATTTCTACCACTAAGCTTTACAAACAGGCAAAAAAAAAAAAAGCGAAATAGAAAAAGCCAATACCTATAAAAAAATGTATCATTCTTAGAAATTTAGATATGATTGGCTATCACTGTAAATTTCTCGGATATCATTTCTGTTCGTGTCCCGCTAATAGTTTGATTTAGAGCCTCACCAAAAAAAAAAACCGTTAAGGATGTTCTTTTTCTCCCATTTGAAAAAAAAAAAAAAATATTTTTTTCGGTTAGTAAAGTAGTATGATATTAAAACTACTGTTTTTCACTGACCAAATATTGTGTGAAAATTCGTTAAAACACTGTACTGAATGCAAAAAAAAGTTTTTCTAAACTCTCTTCGTTTCTCCTGTGTTAAGTCAACGAGAAAGTTCCCCCCTTTTTGACTTGGCTCCCCCCCCACCCCCAATTTTTCCCTCTTAGGAGGGAAGTTCTTTGATATACTAATGTCACTTCGCTGTTTTACAGTCTCTCTAGTTTCAACAAAGGACAAAGGCCAACAATGCTGAGGCGGATTAAAATCGCAAAAATATTCTTATAGAAAGGTTAAAATTTGTGTTCCATTTCTCTATTTGTAAGCGTATTCCCTCCCCTCCCTTATTCGTTTTTTTTTTTTTTTGACTCAACTAGTTTTTTCTATAACCCGCCTGCTGACAGTGCTCAAATACCGCCGCGCCCTGTAAGCCGACCCCTTTGATCTTCACCAGGGCCTGATTACTGAATAGGCTAACTAGGCCGCGGCCTACGGCCTCTACAGTTTAGGGGCCCCAAATAGCTAAAATGTTTCTAGTAAATGGCTAAAACTGCTTTATCCAATGCCTAAAATTGTAAATATTGAGTACATGGGGCCTCAAAAAAGTATTTTGCCTAGGGCCCGAATCATCTAAATCCGACCCTGCTTCACTACACAATACTACAAATTCTGTGAGAAACACAAATTCATTGATACCACACATTCAATGAAAACAAATTCGCCCTTCTTTAAATTGTCAATACCTTCATCATTGTATAAAAATATTTTTTTTTTACTGGAAGCTCTTGGGAAACGAATAAAAAAGAGTTAAATCTTGTTGCCTTGGTAACACACAAACCGAGCTTGTGAACTGATCTCCCGATAGAAAACTTTGCTGCACTAGATTTTTCGAACTGAAAAGAATATGAAAAGATTTTGATCTCTAAATGCAATGATCACGGTGCCAGTCAGCCTTCGAGAATTTATTTAGTTATTTCCTTCGGAAAGACAGATTGCTTCGAACTTCCTTTGGAGCGATTTTTTCCCGGAAACTGAAATTTGTCGATGGATTGGTTGGGTGTTCCCAGTTGTATAATTTTCCGGAATGAGCCAATGACTTGATGCGTGAAGCATCTTTGCTTTTTTTTTTTTTCAAAAATTTGCTAAAGTATTTCTGCTGAAAATTTATAAAATTGTGCTTGGTAAATTTTAAAGATAATGCTAGGGTTTCAACCCCCATATGTAATTATATTCCTCGACATGTTTTGAAGGCGTGAAGGGCACAATGTAAAAAATGAATGTTGTTTTTAAAGTATAATACAGCTAATTTTATAGTAATAAACTGCAAAAATTTCTAATTTTACACTAATAAACTAAAATTGCTAGCTTTACAGTACTAAACTGTAAAATTGCTAATTTTACATTAATAAACAACAACTGCTAATTTTACAGTTTATTACTGTGCATTTTACAGTTTTAAACTGGAACCTCTGCTGCCAATATTATACTGTTGTTTTTACAGTGTAATACAGCTAAATTTTACGGCGATAAACTGTAAAATTTCTAACTTCACAGGAAGGAACCGTGAAATTGCTAGCCTTGTAGTTTATTACTGTGCATTTTACAGTTTTAAATTGGAATCTCGGCTTCCAGTATTGTACTGTAAAAACGACGTTTCATTTTTTGCAGTGCATTTTCACGCTCTTTTACTGTAAGCGATTGGCAGGAACAGAAATAAGAACGGTTGGGAAAAACCCGGACGTTTTAGGAGAAAAACTAGGTTTTTTTGAACGTTTTTCTTCCAGAGTGGTTTATTTCCATGGTTGGAAAATTGACATTTTTGAAATTTCTTGCCCAAAATAATGTTTTTCGTAATGTTTAACATGTCCCAAGTTTTTTTCCTTAATTTTTTTTTTTCGAGTTCAATATTTCACGTGAAACAGCGAACTTTGCTTGTGCAAGCTGTAAGATAGTTTAAACTCCCGGTACACAAATGCATTATATGCGACTTCTCTCACTAAAATTGAAAACGTATTGGACAGAATTGAAAGGTTTGGAGGAGGAAGGGGTTTTGCTACATTTAAAAAAATAAACATACAGGTGAGCAAATAAAAGTTGGTGCATCAAAAAGTAGATGCCATTAAACCAATTTCATATGCACACTAACGAAAAAATCCGAAAACAAAAAAGCTGCCACGACTGCAACAGTTAAACTTTGTACTTTAATTACTCGCAATGTCTGTTTTTTCACATAACCCCTTCATCTTCTAATCCCTTCTATATTTTCCTCCTAATATATTTTTGTTTTATGTGTGTCTTTCGGTAAGTATATATGGGTGATTCTACAAAAATGGGAAAATTTCTAGCATGTAGATTAAAAAGAAATAATTTAAAAATAAAAATCTGAAAAAAATTAGGAAAGTACTTTATAAGTTGCATAATTCAAACAGAATATCAGCAGAGCTTAAATGTTTGCATTTTATTATATTTTTGCATTTTTATTTGTTTTGGAGGCATATGAATGGTGAAAAGGATATGTGGATGACACAATGGGAAATTTAATAACATAATAGATATGTGAATAATACAATAGGTATATTAATGAAATTTTTTAATCTGTAAACTGTTAGGCATGATTTTTAAACATTGTACTGTTATAGTTATTATATTATATTAGATTGGAACTAGTGCTTACTTTAGGTTTGAGCTTTAAATTGGGGCATGTGAATGACATAAGAAAAAGGGCATGTGAATGACAAAACACAAGTAATGTGTTCTCAAAAAGTCATTTCTGAATATTTTTCGGTTTCACTTCGAATAAGAGCCTACAAATGCAAGCTTTAAGAGTATTCATTATCAAAATTTATTTACATGTACATTTTACTTGCATTCTGTAGGGCATGTTTATGAAAAAGATGAAAAACACTTGCCTTGAAAGTTGAGTTTACCTTGCTTTTAATCAAGAAGTAATTGCAGAACAGAAAAATTAATCTTCAGCTAGGAATAACAAAGTTCCATGCTTCATTTTAAGATGTGTTGCCAGATTTTGAAATAAAACTTTTCAGAGAAAAATACCGATACTTTTCAGACATGTGGATGACTGATAATTGCTGAGACAAAGTTTAGATTACTTTTTAGAGATATTATTTTCACATTATTTTGCTTTTTTTGTGATTTACATCTTGCACACATACACATTTATAAATAAAAATCTCTTGAGAAAAAAATCACTCATTTTTTTTACATCTATATTCCATAGATTGTGAAAATTTTGTCTACGGGACAGGGCATGTGGATGACATTTCAATGTATTCAATTTATTTGTAAGTGATTAATACTTAATTATTAACATTGTTGATAGTCAGAATTATAGAACAAAAGACGCATAAAAATATTTCTAAAAGAGTTTTATTTTTAATTAAAAACAAAAAGAGCTATCAGTATGGAACACAAATTTGCCCATTTTTGTAGAATCACCCATATGCACATATACAAAACGCATACACACACAAATTAATTAGTGAAAATGTTTAATTTAGTTTTGATATTATTTATAAAATGTGTGTATATATGTAAGTATGTATGCACGATGTTACAAAACACACAACTTTCTGTTGAAACATTGATTCAGTAATTTACAAAAATCACAATCTACTTAAAATTAACTACTGAATGATGATTGGACTAATTTAGATAATTTTTGGTGTGATGAACTTAAAAACCTACTGGTAATTAGAAAACAGAAATGTTTTTTAATAACAAAAGTTTTATGTGTACTTCTAAAAAGGGAAAATAAAAAGAGATAGCATATATTTTTTTATATTAAGCTTTTTGTTAAGAACTATAACCGTTAATATACATGTTAATTGCACTGTAAAAAGTAACGTAGTCTTTACTGTATAATACAGCTAATTTTAAAGTAATAAACTAAAATTTTTACTTTCACACTACTAAACTATAAAATTGCTAATTTTACAGTAATAAACTGGTGAATTGACAATTTTACAGTTTAACCGTGCATTTTACAGTTTTAAACTGGAATTTCTGCTGCCAGTATTATGCTGTTGTTTTTACTGTATAACACAGCTAAATTTTACGGCAATAAACTATAAAAATTCTAACTTTACAGTACGAAACTAAAACTTTTTCAGTGTGGTAAAATATCAAGTTTTTTTGTTTTCCCCATTTTTCCAGGGAAAAAAGTAAAGAAAGTAAAAAAAAAAAAATCTAGAATTTTCTGTCTAACTAATAGGACCAATTCATTTGGGTACCATGATTTTTTAATTTTTGTTTTCTACAAAGGAAAAAAGAATTTCATTCATCTGCACAACTCGAATTTAGTAATTAAATTAATTTATGAAAAATCAATGTTAAAGTTAATGCTAGGAATCTTTTAAGACTAAGCTTTTCAAAGAAAAAAGAATGAAATTTGGTTTTGTATAAAAGCATTTTTAACCAAACAAAATACTATATTCTTTGGCACTTTTTGTTTTGAAAACCCTTTTTAACTATCGCATGGTGATGAAAGAAAACACTCGGGGAAAAGAAGTCTGTCTAGTTTATCCAGGCACGCATCAAACTTTCTATGATGCACCTGAACGAATTATGTAAAAGGTGTTTACCATGTACTTCAATGTTTTTTCCCCAAACGACATTTCTATGAATAGCCTGATTTATTCCTTTTAATTTGTGAGATTATACTGCGATATTTTTTGCCTCTAGCGAGAGAACTTCACACAAGACCGATAGACAAAAGGGATATAAACAATGCGATTTTAGAATATATATACACTGCTCAAAACAATTAGGGAAGCAAGCAAAAAAGTGAAGAAAACCGTGCAAGACAGCCACGGATTGGCATACAATGGATAGTACACGCGTATCAATGCGCAATACAGAAAAAAAAGACCTAAAAACTGTGGAATTAATCTTTAATTCTTTGAAAATGTGGAAAAAACATGAAAAGGTGATTTAGGGCAACAATTTGGTTACATGTAAAAGATTTAAAAAAGGTACTGTTTAGACATGATGCATGAGTTTTAATAAGGCGTGTGGTCTCCTTGAACAGCTAAGACTGCTGCACACCTGTTTGGCATGGATGCGATAAGGTTATCGATCTGACTTTGGGGAATACTGTTCCACTCCTCAAGAAGTGCAATCTCCAAGTCTCGGACAGTAACAGGCGACCTTGGTCGAGTAGCAATGCATTGTCCGAGCATGACCCAAACATGATTGATTGGATTCAGGTCAGTAGAACACGCTGGCCATTTCATACGCTGTATTTTTTAAGCTTCAAGCATGTTCTCCACCAGACGAGTTCTCTTCGGTCGAGCATTATCGTCCTTGCAAAATAAAGAAATCTCCAATAGCTCCAGCCTAAGGGATGACATGAGGTCTCAGTATCTCGTCTGCATACCTTCGGCCCGTAAAAGTGTCACTCCAAATGATATGCAGGTCCGTAATTCCGCCTATGCTGATTCCATTCCATACCAACCAACCAGCTCGTCTGTATTGTGACTTTTAACGAATGAATGCGGAGTTATTTCGAATGCTTCTGTCCCTCCATACCAAAACACGTCCGATGTCACTCTTCAGACTGAATCGAAACTCGTCTGTAAACAGCACATGGCTTCAATCATGCTGCTCCCAATCTCGATGTTCAGCAGCCCATCTTCTTCGAGCCACACGGTGGCGTGGGGTCAATAAAATGCAAATCATTGGCCTATATGCATAGAGCCCTTACGAAGTCGATTACATACTGTTTGGCTGAACACCCTTCGCCCTATTGCCAAGAACAACTGTCTTTGCAGATGCGTAACATTCTCTATTCTGTTTCAATGGGCTGTTAACCGTATATACCAGTCATCAGTTGCTGTAGTGACTCGTGGTCGACCTTACTGCGCTTTCGAATTTCATAGTTGCGACAATAAAACGGACGTCTCTGTAACATCCCGATTTCTGCACTTATCTCCTTTTTCTGATTTTTGCAAGGCTGCGGGGTCGGAGTCGGAGTCGGACTGATTTTGGACCAAAGGAGTCGGAGTCGGAGTCGCGGAAAACATGTCGACTCCGACTCTGACCACCTCCGATTTGGATGAAATTTTATGGAGGTGAAAACATATCTTTGAAACTAACAGATACAAATTTTCAGCGTCCAATATCCAAATCCTAAGCAACAAGAAAAGGATTAGTGTTGTACGGAGTCAAATGACAAGAGCGGCACTTGTCTTTTGCTCTGGAGAAAATGAACTTTTTGGGAAGTCACAGTGACCTCCGAGAATTGAGGTAAAGATGGTGAAATTGCCCGCGAGAATTCTTGAGAAAACTGAACTTTTTGAGAGGTCACAACGACCTCCCATGACCTCCAACTGGGATACACCAGCTTTCCACACCTTTAAGTGAGTCCTGGCTACGACCATGAATAAAAATGAAACTTTTCAAAATGGACTTAATATTTCAACCTTTGTTTAGGGTTTTCCCTCTTCACATTTGGGTAAAAAAAATGAATAATAAAAAAAATCAGGGGTCGGAAGTCGGAGTCGGAAGTTTTAAAATCCCGGAGTCGGAGTCGACCATTTTTCCTCCGACTCCGCAGCCCTGGTGGAAAGTCCTTCAAGATAGCGGCGATCGCCCCCATCGTCCCTCCCTTGTATCCGTCATTTGCTAGTACATGAAATGTAGTTTACATGTGGATTTTATCCCAGCAAATAGTTTACTAATCTTCATTACCTGGAGTTTACTTTATCTTTTAAATTATAGGTTCCCTCCCCCTCCCCTCAATAAAGAAATAGCTTGCAGACTTTCTCAAGGAACAGCGCTGTTTCTGTTACAGGGGTGGTAGTCGGAAAGTTTTTCATGAGAACTTAATCTTAAAACGATTTTTTTGCGAATGTACTAATATAATTTTCAAGAAACCTGTTTAGATCTTATTATTGGTTTTAGCTGATATTTACCTATTAAATATTTACTTTACCTCGCATTCAGAAACGGCTATAAAGGATTTCGAGGAATATGAATTTATTTCGCGAATAAAAGAGACTTTTCTCTTCGTTGAGTATTTACTGAATCCTAGGATGTTGGATTTTTGCGCTGTTATGTTGTGTGGCCGCAAAAGCTAACTATATTTGGCATATTCATGATTGTATTTCTGTTCCGAGCCTATTTTTTTAGCATATCTTATAAAGATCTTCAGATTCTCTTTTACTGAAACTTTCATCTGCTGAAGCCAAAGGATGAACCAAAAATCTTTCAAAGCTGTTAGTTTAATCCCTAACTGATCTGCCTGAAAGAAGTGTTATATACAGAAAAAAATTTATTTTTTTAAACTAATATAATCATGGCTGTTTCCGTAAGTTGCAATAGCCGTTATATTTTTTTTCATTCCTTCCTTATTTTATTTGTTCATTCATTTATTTGTTTACTATTTTTGAGACGGAAAACATTTTGAAATCACCTTATTTTCACTTCCTTTTACGTAGTAAAGTAAGTACTGTAATCGCGAAAAAAAAAAAAAATCACTTAAATTTGGGTCTAAATCTTGATTTTGCTCACCCCCGAATGAATGTTCAGTAGTTTTTTCGACCTGTCAGCACGTGCATATGTACTTACCAACGTATAAACAGCTGAAAAATAATTTCCAACCACCCCCGAGTTAATTACGACGAGTTTTCTCGTGGCGTCTGTACGTACGTATGTATGTGCGTATGTATGTATGTATGTCGCATAACTCAAAAACTATACGCCGTAAAAGCTTCTAGTTTGGTATGTAGGCTCTGAGGATAGTCTAGTTGTGCACCTCCCCTTGTGGTTGCATTCGAATGTTCCCAAGGGGGTGTTTCACCCCTTTTTTGGGGTAAATCAGTGTTAATTTCAATGCAGACTCAAGTGATATGAATTGGCGCGACCACTTGGCGATATGTCGCCAAGTGTTTGACGTCAACTTGGTGACAAATTTGGCGAAAAAAATTATTTTCTGAATTTGGGTACAACTTGACGCTATTGGCGATATTTTGCGAAAAATTCACTGAATGATATTAAAATCGGCAATGTTTAGAAAAATCAACCGTTGTAAAAAATTTTTTCCATTGTTTCGTGGCAAATTAGAGGTGTAAATATTTGAGTTGTTACCTGGCTCCAGGGGTGCCCACAGGGGGGGGGATTATGGCGCAAGCTGCTCCATCAAAATTTTTGGGGGGATTTTTCAAAACTAATTTATTTATTTAAATTATTTAATTATTTATTTTTTTAATTTATATTATTTTCTGATTTTTTTAAATAAATATTATTCGCGAATTTATTTTTTATTTAAATTCCTTTATTTCTTCATTATTATTCTATTTATTTACTTATTTATTTATTTTGTGTTAGTGTGTGTGCTTGGAATGTCTGGAAGAGGAAAAAAGCTATTCTATTCTGCGCATAATCAGTACTTCTAAAAAATTAACAATATATAAAAAAATAATAGTTATAATTTAAAAAAATAAATAAGAAATATCAAAAAAATATTTAAAATAAATAAATAAATAAATAAATAAATAAATAAATAATATTTTAAAAATAAATAAAATAAAAAAGGGGTTAAAATAAAAAAAATAAATAAATAGCACAAAAGGGTTGAGGAAAATTTTGGGGGAATTTGCGTCATTGAACTTGGGGGGGATGGGCACCCCTGACTGTAAAGTTAGCTGTATTATATTGTAAAAACAATATATATTTTTTGCAGTATAAGGACATGTTTCCCCTCAAAACCGATCTTCTGCGGATAGGGATCAAGCTTTTTTTTTTTTTGCAAGGAGACTTGATCCTTTTTTCCTAATTTTGTTTTTCTTAAAAATATTTCATTATGATTAATGAATTTAAAAAGTGGCTTAACATTTTGATGGAAAAATATGTAACATGAGATCATTAAGTTCCATTGATTTAAACGAAGGATATAAACTCCAACAAAAAAGGGAATCAACTATCCCGAACTACCCCTAATTGTAAGATCATTTGAAGGACAAGAATAAAACTAAATGAATAAAATATTTTTGGAAAAAAAAATTGAACCGACTTCGGAACTTCACTCGGCAAGTGCTCTAAAAAGTAAAAAATAATTTTATTCTTTGAACACCATCGACACTACATTTAAACATAAGTTTTGAAGTCGGTGCAAAAACACTATATAGAATCATACGAAACTATAATTTAACTATATATATAAATTGCAATGAATCCAGGTTCTTTAATCGCATTCGCATACACTACATTGACAATCACATATTTATGTAATGGTACAAATATTCAGCTCTTAATTTTCAATGGTTTCTCTGAAAAATGTTGGCAAAATGTAGATAAACATCTTTTCACCTATAGTTTTTGCACCGACTTCAAAACTTATGTTTAAATGTAGTGTCGATGGTGTTCAAAGAATAAAATTATTTTTTACTTTTTAGAGCACTCGCCGAGTGAAGTTCCGAAGTCGGTTCAATTTTTTTTTCCAAAAATATTTTATTTTATTCTTTTTAGTGTAAATGTACATATGAAATAAGGTAATGTTTCCATTACAAAACTTCACCTAATTTGCTTAAGCAAATGCTTCATAAAATCAACTATGTAAGGAAAAAAAAAGAAAGAAAGTATCAACACGTCTAAAATTTTAAACGATTGACACTAAAAAATAATCCTTATTATTCTCTGGTATTTATTTGTGTACTAGTTTAATCAAAGGCTAAATATTAACGGCTTTTCAACTAATTTATATTTCAAAACAACACTAGATGCTGGCGGTTCATAAAATTTTACGACGTATTACGTACGTGGCACGCTAATGAGCTTCATGTTTGCTTCAGTTAAGCCTTCATTCAAAATTTTCATTATCATTATAATAACTGTTTCATATCAATCACGTTTTGTAACCCGGACCACGAGAGGATGGGACTAATCGGAAAGAAAGACCTTTCTAACAAAAAAAGAATTTTTGAAATCGGTCCAGGCATCTTCGAGTAATCTTGTAACATACCGAAAAAAAAAATTTCTCCGACGAATTGTACACTAGGTGGCCAAAAGTATCCGGACACTTTCAAAAATTCACATTTTTACATATGGCTGGAGAAATAAGTGATCAATTGTTCTTTAACTTTAGTCATACAAAATATAGGCTTCACCGAACATTTCCAAGTTGAAATTAAATTACCCTTGCATTTGGGGGACGATAAGAAGGGGGGTCGAAAGAATAACCGCTTTTTGACCATAACTCTTTGAAAATAGCTCGGAATAAGCTATGCATTTCAGTAATTAATTAGCATACTATGTATAATTACTATACAAATTCAAATGAACGCACCACTCTTACTTCCGAAGATATGAAACATTTTTTAAAAAACGGCAATTTTATTTGAAGGGTTTTTGCTCATAACACGCAGAGTTTTTGATCAAACCTTATCAAAACTTCAGGAAAGATGACAAAATACAAGAGAAAGAACATACTAAAACGGTTTTTAAAAATATTAAAAATCCGATGAGATATGAACGTTAAAAGGAAAAAAAATTTCACGGCGCATGCGCGAACGACAGAAATTTATAACTACAGAAATATTGTAGCCTGGTATATACTGCATCTTATAAAAAAAGTTCCAGTTGAATATCATGAAAATTGAAAAAGATATCAGCGACCTAGTGAGCTGTATTTCATTCATTCGCAGACAATACATACATAGTGAGGGTCTGTCCACAAAGAGCTATTTTTAAAATAAAGGTTATTTCGTCATCGTTCAAAACCAACGTTTCAGGGGGTCTCCGGATACTTTTGGCCACCTACTTATAAGGTCTTTTTGGCCGAATGGGCGAAATGTGACTTCTATGCCAAATATAAATTTTTAAACAGTATACAATTTAACATTGAAAAATATGCTCGATTGTCCCCACACTATTTGTGAACAACCCCTCTCCATTTATGAATTGACTGCAAATGAATGAATTACAGCTCACTAGATCGCTGATATCTTTTTCAATTTTTACGATATTCAACTGGAACTTTTTTTATAAGATGCAGTATACACCAGGCTACAATATTTTTGTAGTTATAAATTTCTGTCTTTCGCGCATGCGCCGTGCAAAATTATTTCCTTTTAACGTTCATATGTCATCGGATTTTTAATATTTTTAAAAACCGTTTTAGTATGTTCTTTCTCTTGTATTTTGTCATCTTTCCTGAAGTTTTGATAAGGTTTGATCAAAAACTCTGCGTGTTATGAGCAAAAACCCTTCAAATAAAATTGCCATTTTTTAAAAAATGTTTCATATCTTCGGAAGTAAGAGTGGTACGTTCATTTGAATTTGTACAGTAATTATACATAGTATGCTAATTAATTACTGAAATGCATAGCTTATTCCGAGCTATTTTCAAAGAGTTATGGTCAAAAAGCGGTTTTTCTTTCGACCCCCCTTCTTATCGTCCCCCAAATGCAAGGGTAATTTAATTTCAACTTGGAAATGTTCGGTGAAGTATATATTTTGTATGACTAAAGTTAAAGAACAACTGATCACTTATTTCTCGAGTTATATCTAAAAATGTAAATTTTTGAAAGTGTCCGGATACTTTTGGCCACCTAGTGTATAACCTCCTCCTTTGTTGAAGTCGGTTAAAAATACTCAAATACACGGGTGCCTATCCCCTCCAAGCTCAATGGAGCAAATCTCCCCTTTCCCCGCCCAAATCTTCACAATTCTCTTGTGCTTTTTATTTTTACTTTTACCCCTCTTTTTTGTTTATTTACTTTTTAAAATTATTTTTTTTTTTATATATATTATTCATTTTTTAAAAGTCTGAATTATGCGCAGAATAGAACCGTTTTTTCCCCTTCCAGACATTCCAAGCACACACACGCGCAACCAATAAATAAATAAATAAATAAATAAATAACAATAAAGAAATGATTTAAATTAAAAAAAAAAATAATAAATAATTTAAATGAATAAATAAATTAGTTTAAAAAATACCCCCCGCCCCAAAAAAAATTATGATGGCGCAATTTGCGCCACAATCCCCCCTGTGGGCACCCCTGCTCAAATATATTAGTGTACCGACATTACAGTTCCCTGAAACTTAGACATAGCTAAAAGAGTTTCTGTGAGAGAGAAAAGATGTAGGAACACTAATAAAATGCCGAATGTGACACCCAAGCTGAGTTAAATTACTATAGCCGGTACTTCTTCTCCCCCTAAAGAAAAATAACCCCCAGCTGAATAATACAAAGACCGGAGAAAACTCTCCCATGCAAATGAAGGCACCGGAGCACGAAATTACAAAGAACGTGGGAGGAAAATTTTGTGATAAATGAAAGAGATAAATAATGAAAGAGAGTTTAAAGAAAATGGTTAGAAAAATGGATTATTTTCATGGGATCCATGTTTTGAAATTAGTGCGTCACAATAGCATCACAATATCGAAAAAATAAATAAATAAATAAATAAATAGAGTAAAACAATGAATTTTTTTTTTTGGAAGCTTTGAATGCACTCATCCAGCAATCAATAATTTTTTTTTTCAAATATTATTAGTATTTTTAACTTAAAAAAGGTAAAAACAAGAAATGAAGAAAATCAAATGTACAGTGTTAAAATTACAAGTGGCACAAGATACCTTTAAGGGTGAAGCGTTGTAACAAAAGCAGCAGTAACTGAGGGGTTCCACTTAACTCTCTATGGCACCCTTGAAGGTACCATGGGGCACCCATAGGTGTCATAAGGTACCCATAGGGTGCCACATGGAGCCAAATGGCACGTTCAAGAGTGCCATTGGGATTCAAGTGGCACCCCTCAGCTGCTGCTGCTGGTGTTACAACCTTTGTACCCTTAAAGGTGCCTTGTGCAATAGGGGGGGGTCGAAAAAGAAAAATTATTTTTCTTCGAAACGCTATACCGCGGAAAACTTGCCTCTAGGGTAGGTAAGTAAAATGCAGATTAAACAGGGAAAAATATTGAGTCCCCAGCTAGCGCATTGTACTTGAAATTTCGATTTTTTTCGAAAATTAAGTCATTTTCCAAAATTTTTTGCAATACTAAGTCAATAATATTTTATTCCGCCACAGTGAAAATCCTTTACTAAAATAGTTGAAAAACACATAAACAACGTTAACTGGTCAAAATCGTTCAATTTGCGTTGGCACAAAAGACTCAAAAATCGGTAAATTATTGCGTTTCATGCTCGCAGCAATTCTAGTCGGCCTCGTTGCCCGGTGAATGGCAGTCATTACTGTTCGATGTATCAAGCTTTTCAATGCATTTCCAAAAGGAAATTAGTTCGTTCAAGGAATTTGAAAATGAAAGTGATAAAAACTAGGCATAAAGATTCTGAATAGCACGTTTGAACTAAGTCACCTTGGTAGATGCGCATAATATTGAAAAATACTGCATTGAACTGTGATCGCTCCAGAATTTCGAGCAGAACAACGGCTGTTGAAGCTTCAAGTATGACGAAAGATATGAATATCGTTACTAATGACGGCCACTCTCACATTATTAACAAAAGTAAAATTAGAAGGGAAAAAAGCATAACGTAGTGAATTTTAAAACCAATGCATTGAAGAACGTAGTCCGCTCTAAGGACTTTTTTTGATGGAAGGACGAATAACGCACTCGTAATTCAGAATATTAACCAAAAACACTTAAAACCCCAACCATACATAAAACAGGAACATTATTCTTTAATTCAAAAACATGGATCTGTGTGTTTGTTGGTCACGTTACACCATTAAGTGAAACTGCTCAGAACATTGCTGATAGCATTATCTCTAATCTGACTGAGTGTCGTTTTTCCTTAGTTACGAACTAGATGTATTAGTGTTACGGCACAGTTACTAACCAGGGTTGGGGAAAATATTTATATGTTTTATAGAACAACAAAACACCTCTACAGTGGGAAGTTTGCCTTTGCACTTTAACGAGTTGTCTTTGTAGAGCATTTGTTCCAAACCTTAAAATGTGAAACGACTATGCTAAAATCATTTAGTTGCTAATTAGTATCCATCTTCATAAGTGCAAAAAACTTCCAATACTGGATTTTGAAGTACCAGGCATTGATTCCAATTTGTAAACAAAGAGCAACAATACTTGTGTGCATAAGTTCTGTTATTACACTGAAGTGACAAAAGTCATGGGATAGCAATATGCAAATTTTCAGATGGCAGTAGCATCGCATAGAACAGGTATAAATGCGCAGTGCTTTTACAGAGCTTTCATTTCTGTTCAAGTTATTCATGTGAAGAGGTTTTAACGTGATGATGACCGCACGACGTGAATTAACAGACTTTGAACGCGGAATGTTAGTTGGAGCTAGACGCATGGGTCATGCCATTTCGGAAATCGTTAGAGAATTCAACATTCCCAGATCCACTGTGTCAAGAGTGTGCCGAGAGTATGAAATTTCAGGCATAACATCCCACCATGGACAGCGCAGTGGTCGACCGCCTGCACTTAAAGATCGAGACCGGCGACGTCTGCAAAGAGTCGTAAATTCTAACAGACAAGCAACACTGCGTCAAATCACCGTAGAAATCAATGTGGGACGTACAATGGACGTGTCTGCTAGAACTGTGCGGAGAAATTTGGATTTCTTGGGCTATTCCAGCAGAAGACCGACTCGAGTGCCTTTACTGACAGAACGACATCGCTTGCAGCGACTCTCGTGGGCACGTGAGCATATCGGTTGGTCCCTAGATGAATGGAAAACCGTGGCCTGGTCCGATGAGTCACGATTTCAGCTGGTAAGAGCCGATGGTAGGGTTCGAGTGTGGCGCAGACCCCACGAAGCCATGGACCCAAACTGTCAGCAAGGCACTGTTCAAGCTGGTGGTGGCTCCGTAATGGTGTGGGCTGTTTTTTCATGGCATGGACTTGGTCCTCTAGTGCGACTGGACCGAACATTGATTGGAAATGCTTATGTGCAGCTACTTGGAGATCACTTGCAGCCATTCATGGACTTCATGTACCCAAACAACGATGGGATTTTTATGGATGACAATGCGCCATGTCACCGGGCCACAACTGTTCGCAATTGGTTTGAAGAAAATTCTGGACAATTCCAACGAATGATTTGGCCACCTAGATCGCCCGACATGAATCCCATTGAGCATTTATGGGACACCATCGAGAGGTCTGTTCGTGCCCAAAATCCTGCCCCATCAACGCTTTCACAATTATGGACGTCTATCGAGACAGCATGGCTCAATATTCCTGCAGAAGACTTCCAACGACTTGTTGAGTCCATACCACGTCGAGTTGTTGCACTTCGCCGGGCAAAAGGAGGGCCGACCCGATATTAAGAGGTATCCCATGACTTTTGTCACTTCAGTGTAAGTCAGGCAGCTGCACTGTGGACTTTATTGCTCGCGAACCAGGTCCTCGTTACCTCTCACGATGGATGACAACAGCAAACAGTTTTGAGACTATATGTAAGTACGGAAACCCCTTCAGATAAACACAAACTATTAGTATGTTTTTATTCTCAATCATACATGTTCGTATGGCTCAAATTTAAAAAAAAAGCCAGTACATAACAGATGGTCCTACACATATTGTTGAAGCAAATCAAATCCATAAGATTTCTATGGGAGAATTTGATTAGAGTAGTTGCTCCTGTGATTTAAAGAAATGCATTGTTTGCCCATCCAGAGCACTTGCTTCTTAGGATGATAGTGGATGAAGGAAAATACATCAGTAAGTTAGGTTTCAGAAAATTATAAAAACTAGAAAATAATTTTGCAAAACAGAATCAATAAGGTATTTTCGGTCTTAAAAATTAGCCTTCAGGCAACGAACTGCACAGAAATAATTAATCGGATCACTATTACACTTACACCACTTCCATTTTTTCCGAAGAGTTTCTGATGATTAATCATGGGCTAAAATTACTGCTGGTGAAAGTGGTGACAGACGGGTAAGTTCTTATTTAACACAAAACAGCTAAAAAAATCGTCTTCGTGAAGATCTACCCTTTTAATCAAAAGATTCAATGCCAAAGTTTTGCAGCAAGTACAGCTTCGACTTAAACACACAAAAGTAGTGAGACTTTTGCAATGCAGTAAATAGGTTACTGTAATAAAAAGACAAGATTAATATGTTCTTTTAGTACCTTTTCTATGCTTACTTCATTACAATAAACTGTAGTGTAAACTAAAAAAGTAGTTATCTTTTAACACAAAGAGCTCAGAATAATTTACTACATATTCCTTTAAGGTTCTAGTATGTACCTTAAATGCAATAATTTACCGATTTTTGAGTCTTTTGCTCTACCGCAAATTGAATGATTTTAACCAGTTAACATTCATCATACTTGAAGCTTCAACAGCCGTTGCTCTGCTCGAAATTCTGGAGCGATCACAGGTCAATGCAGTATTTTTCAATATCATGCGCATCTGCCAAGGTAACTTAGTTCGAGCGTGCTATTCAGAATCTTTATGCCCAATTTTTATCAATTTATTTTGAAATTCCTCGGACGAACTAACTTCCATGTGGGAAATGCGTTGAAAAGCTTGATACATTGAACAGTAATGACTGCCATTCACCGGGCAAAGAGGCCGACTAGAATTGCTGCAAGCATGAAACGCAATAATTTACCGATTTTTGAGTCTTTTGCGCGACCGCAAATTGAACGATTTTGACCAGTTAACATTCTTTATGTGTTTTTCAACCATTTTAGAAAAGTATTTTTACAGTAGCGGAATAAAATATTACTTACTTAGTATTGCAAAAAAATTTGGAAAATAACTTAATTTTCGTAAAAAATCGAAATTTCAAGTACAATGCGCTAGCTGGGGACTCAATATTTTTCCTCTGTTTAATTTGCATTTTACTTACCTACCCTAGAGGCAGGTTTTCCGCGGTATAGCGTTTCGAAAAAAAAATAATTATTTTTTTTCGACCCACCCTATTGTGCAATGTGCAACCTGTAGTTTTAACAGTGTACTGCTTCATCACCACCATCATCATAGTTTGTTCGACAACCTGTTGAGAGCCTTGGCCTTCGTTTGGAAATTCAGCCATGCTCCTTTTTCAACTGATTTCGTTGCAGCGATTAATTTGACAGGGGTATCCACGAAGAGGGGTAGAGGAGTCCACGAAGCATACTGCAGTATTAAAATTTAAAGAGGGGGAGGGAGGTAGTAGAACTAAGTTGAGGGGTCTTTTGATTTCCTTTTGGGGAGTTTTTATTCTTGAAGCATCATAGCATTTGAGGGTTCTATGCACAAATCGCCACACGGACGAATTGCCACCCAACTTGTTTGCAAAGAAGAAGGCGTGACTTCACTGCCGGATAGGGGAAACCACTGAACTGTATCTTTATTGTAGGGATTTTCTTGACGGCAGGGAAAATTTTAGGGATTAAAATGGAGTAGAAAAGGACAGGAACAAAATCTCTGCTTTCCAAATGCTTACCTTCCAGAGGGAAACTGAAGCGTGACGATACCTGACCTGTCAATCAAATGGATGGCGAACTGTTCGGGTGGCGAAATGGGAGAGACACGCATTTAAGGGGCAAAACCGTATTTAAGGGGCATATTAACACCCATAACAAGGGGGGGGGACCCCTGGATTTGACAAGAAGGGAGTTGTAACCGGAGTGTCAGTTTCAGTTCTCATAGTTTGGACTTCGCAATCGATTACTTGCGTCTGAAATTCTACGCGCTACCAGAATTTTTATTAATCATGCAAGAGCACAATATGGTGTCGTTTTCGGCCGGCGAAGTTAATCACCTTGCCCACCATTTATCTTCCGAATTATCTCAAGACCGAAGAATTCATCGCCGTTGTTAACCCTTGGGGCAAAGAGAAGACACCGAAGCCAAGGAGTTTCATTCCATTAAACGACCTGAATCCGCATTACGGAACATAATTGATGAAATGGTAAAGTGGATAATTATTTTGGGTTGGAGAGGCGGTATATTATTTCGAGTTTATAGAAATACCTCGTTTTTTTTAAACAATACTAGTAGCATGGAAAAGCGCTCCCTGTCTCTGTAATTTTCCTTCACTTTTAAAAGCATATCATTTTCTTTTGAAAGCTTTTCCATTCCATCATACTACTTATTTTAGAAATTCTGCTCTTATAAGTGAAATTTAATTTACGAAGAGCAAGAATAGAGGAAAGAATCAATAGAAGAAAATTGAAACGTAAGAATAGTATCTGGAGTTCTTTTGTAACTATACCTGCGTTTCAGATTGAAGGGAACGGTTTTAGTTATGAATAAAAATCGATATGGTGTAGCCATCCAAATTACGATCTTCTGATAACCGTACAACGTAGTCGGTTCGTTAAAATTTCTTTATATAGACACCAGGGCTTTTAAACAAGGTTCTGTTGTCCGGTGGAGTTTGTGCAAAAATATTTTACTTCCGGCTACCAGTCTAAAATTTTATGCAGGAGGTTTTATGCAAGGTCGCCCAGTGATGACATCATCAAATGACCGCCTTGTATATACGTAAATAAGTTCGTTTAACAGCTCAGAACCACATCATAAATTGAAATATTGTCAAATCTGCTTAACAAAACATCTAAGTACCGATGTTTCTCGTTGGAAGGAGAAAAACTTCTTAACATTTTTAACTGCATTATTAAAAGTAAGTACAGTATAGGAATTTGAAATAGGTAAACAGCGGGCACAGTACAGTTTGAATTTCGTAATATGCCGTGTTTCGAATTGCCACTGAAAATTCTACTGGCCAACACCAATCAAGCGATCACCACAATAAGCGTTTTAGAAAGGTTTTGCATTTTCATGGAAATAATTACCTCGTACACTAGCATAATAGTTGAGCAATTTAGTACAACAGAAAAAGTTCCAATTTGAAAGATCGTGGGACAAAAATGTTCGAAAATTTCCCTCAAACAATGCTTGAAAATCTGGGCATTAATGTAATGGGGCATTAATGTGTTATTGCTATATGCAGAATGAAGTAGAGAGGGATTTTTTTGGGGGGGGGGGGGGACATGATTCAGAGTGATTACCAACTGTAATAACTTGCCATTGATTACTATCAAAACTTTTTAGTCTGAAGCTTTAGCATTAAATTTGGCTTTTGTTCTCCAAGTGGTTTAAAATACAACAGAGATCTGGTTGTATTATATTTTAAGAAAAAGTACTTTGCTTTGTCGGCATGTTTGTTCTGCTCGTGTTTAATGGAGAAAGAAGTTCAGCTTGCCAAACAATGTTCATTTCGAAGCAGAACAGTTTCATAGGAAGCTGATTGAATAAGAGAAAACTAGTTAGTATCAGGAAAATTTGATGATGATTAATTTCACAGTAATTAAAATTCTGCATTGCACTAGCCAGACAAACAAGTCTTAATAGAATGAAAAAAGAAAATAGTATCCCTGTGTTCGAATAATAAAGCGGAAGAATAATACTGAGACAATTGACTCGCAAAAGAATTCGAATGAATTTTCGGGACAAAATCAACTTAAAACAACGAAAAAGGGCACATCGTATTAAAATACCTAGAAGCTGGATTCTGTTTCTTCTCTGCGATGGATTTACATTATTATGCGATCTTATTTCTGCATGCGCTTTGAACAAGAAACGGAAGGGGAGGAAGGAACTCTCGAAAGTTTGTTTCGGATGTCTTCTTTTTCGAAAAATGGAGTGTCCGGTCTGCAGCTTTAAAACAAAACTTGACCGTTTCAAGTTTCCCGTCGTGTCACCTTATGCATAAATTCTCCGTGAACAAAAGAAATATAAATTATATGTTAATAATTACTGTTATGAGCTGCGGATTAAGTTGCCTTACCGGTTTTAACATGAATAAATTTACTAACGGTATTCAGGCACTTTTTAGAAACAATTTGGAAAAGTATTTTTAGACAACTTTCTCGCATGTATGTATGTATGTATGCATGTATGTATGTATGTATGTATATATGTACGTATGAATGAATGCATGCGATTCAATTCAGTTCAATTCAATGAATTGAAAAAATGAATGAATGAATGAATAAAATTAGTAAATGAATGAATGAATAAATAAATAAATAAATAAATAACTATAAATAAATAAAAAATAAAAACAAATAAATAAATAAAACTACCCAAGTAGCACACTTCGTTTTTTAAAGGTTGTAAAATGGTTATTAACGTTGTAATAACCGCTTAAAAACGTTTATAAAATGTTTAAAGGTTATTTGTGCTACCTGGGTAAATAAACAAAAATATAAAAATAAATAAATAAATAAAAAGAAACAAATCAATAAAAATAAATATAAATAAATAAAATAAATAAATATAAAAAAAAGTAAAAAAAGGGTAAACCACCAGTAGTTGTCACCTGCACTAGCAGTCGACACTTAATTAAGAAAAAATAAATTTACAAGAGAAACACCGGTACTAAACGTCAGCTTATGCTGAAAGGTAAGAATTGCTAATTCAAGCACCATTATATAATTTTATAATTTTCATTCCGTTTTATGATTTCTGTAGCTATTTTTTTAAGGGTCAATTAGATTTAACAACGTTTCTCTCAAAGTAATGCCTATATCAATTTTTCCTTTAAAACGTGAGTTACTGTTAAATGTCAAAAATCCGAACGAATTGGGAACACAGATAGTTTTTCGATTTCAAATTGTTCGATTTTTCGAAAATAGCTATGCAAATATCGTTCAGGAGAATATTATGTCATTTAATCGAATATAGCGTTGCACAATATGAATGTACATAGCATACATAACGCTACAATATTTATTTATATTTTTGTAGCAAAAGCTAAGAACATTAACCCTTATTGTTTACTTAACATAGAGGAATGTTTATTAAAACCTCACAAGAACGCTTTTGGATTTCTTTCATTTCAGCTTTTTGACGTTTTACTGTATTTGAAATGTATGGTCAGTTTTTGAAACCAAGATTTTCCTTCATATCTTGATTCAGGGACGGATACAAGGGAGGCAGGGGTACCCATCCCCTCCAAGCTCCAATGGCGCAAATCTCTCCCCCCCCCATTCCCCCCCATTTTTCACAACCCTCTTGAGCTTTTCATTTTCATTTTTCACCTCATTTTAATTTTAATTATTTTTTAAATTATTATTCATTTTATTTTTTAAATATTGCTTATTTAATGTTATAAATATTATTTATCTATTTTTTTAAATTAAAACTATTATTTTATCATATATTATTAATTTTTTCAAAGTTCAAACTATGGGCTGAATAGAATCGCTTTTTTTCCTTCTAGACATTCCAAGCACACACACAAATAAAAAATAAATAAAAACGATAAAGAAATAATTTAAATTAAAACTCAAATTAATGAATGATTTTTATAAAAAAAATCCGTAATTAATTTAAACAAATAAATAAATTAGTTTAAAGAAATCCCCCCCCCCATTTTGATGGCGCAACATGCGCCATAATCCCGCTCCCCTGTGGGCACCCCTGAAGGGAGAGGCTGTAGCCCCTCTCTTGAGGGTGATAGATAGACAAGAGATGCTAGAGATAATAGATATTAATCTATAGATATAAAATCAAAGTTTGATGAGGTCATGGGTCGCGGATCAAACTCTCTCCTGGAAAATTTACGCAACGTACAATTATGAAAATTGGAACAAAATTAGTCCACATACTGATCGTTTGCACTTCGTAGCCGAATTTTTTTTAATTCGCCCTAGATTTTTTAAAATTTAATTGAAACTATCTAGTTCATAGCGTATTCCTCCATTTTTTTTTGCACTATATGTTAAATTTACACTATATGTACCCTGGTAAATTTTCAATATTGCAGATAGAACAGGCATTTTCGGACAATCGTTGATGCTACCAGAAGGGCCTCTCCCCAGGATACGTTTTGCAATTGAAGATCAAAACATATGAGGTCAACATTTATAAAACAAGATGTGTAGTAAAGGACACTTAATAAAAATCAACCGCACCACCCATAAAATACATCTATATCTGCCCTTGTCTTGATTCATGTTCAGAAATTAAACACAAAAAAAATTGAGTATAAAAACATGAAAACATGAATCAATATTACACTGCAAAAAATGAGCTGTTATTTTTACAGTATAATGCTGGCAGCCGAGGTTCCCATTTAAATCTGTAAAATGCACAATAATAAACTGTAAAACTACCAGCTTTAGTTTCTTACTGTAAAGTTAACACTTGTACGGTTTATCGCCGAAAAAAATTAGCTATATTACACTGTAAAAACAACAGTATAATACTGGCAGCAGATTCAATTTAAAACTGTAAAATTATCAATTTCACAGTTTAGTGCTGCAAAATTAGCAATTTTACACTTTATTACTGTAAAATCAGCAATTTTTACAATTTATTACTACGCGCGTTCAAAAAGTAAGGGGCATTTGCTCAAATTTAAATAATGGCTCTTCGGAGAAAAGTTTTACTACTTCAGAAACATCAACTGACTCATTGCGAAGCTCAGTGTCATTTGTGTTGATTCTGAAGTCGTATTGTTGTCCGTGAATGCAAAGAACAATGGCCGCGAAAATCGTTGATTCCGCCAACTGTGAAGTGCGTTTTGTGATTCGCCGACAAAGTGAGACGTGCGATTCAAAACAAACGCCGCGGGAAACTGTCATCTGGCATCATCCTCCTCCACGATAACGCGCGTCCTCATACCAAAACCATTCCAAAAACAAGGAGAAAATTCAAGATTTTCTTTTTGACCACCACCGTAAAGTCCCGACCTTGCACCTAGCCACGACTTCTTTTTCTTGTATTTTAAGCTGACTCGGTAGACAACATTTTGAAACCGAAGAGGGACTCAAAAACGCCGTTTTCAACTGGTTCAACTCTCAGGCGGCAAGTTTCTATGCAGAGGGGTTAAAGAAGCTGGTGCAGCGGTATGAAAAATGCCTAGAAGTGAACGGCGATTATGTAGATAAGTAAAGTAAGTTTGTACCTAACTGAATATGACAATAAAATTTGTTTCTTATGAGTATATTTTTTTTCTGTGACCAAACTGCCCTTATTTTTTGAACGTTCCTCGTTTAAAAGTAGCTGTATTGTACTGCAAAAGCAACATTAATTTTTTACAGTATATAGACACTTAAATACAAGTTGAAAATGAAAACTATATGGGTGAGAACAAAAAAAAAAAAAAAAATATGTTTTTTATGTGAAGAAATTAAACTGTGTGTAAATCTTGAGAACCTGGAGCAGGAGAGTTTTTTTTTTTTTTTCAGAAGCCATCAGCTTCAACATACATGAGGACTGCACACAATGCGCTTTGCCTCCTGACAAACAAAGGACAGATTTACGGCACAGAGAGAATGAAATTACATCCAAGGGCAAGGCGGGATTCGAACCCGCGACCCCTTGCTTACGAGGAGAGTACTCTACCTCTAGGCCCACGTGGCCCCCGAGAGGGAGAGTTGAAAAACTTTTTAAATTCCATTAGCTTTCCCCACCACAGCTATTTTTATCATCTTATTTCGCGTCATTTTTATTCGAAAGAGAATTTCATATCTTGCCGCCTGCGCAAAAGTTTTCAAAACCATTTCTTATGTCCAGATCTTGAAGAGATGCATTTCAATATGCTTTAAAATAATAGAAATCCATTCGAAAACGTTTAAAAAGGAATGAATTTTATTTCAAGTTTTAACAGATATTCCATTTCGCGGGGGAAATGTCTGGGCCATCTCTCCGCTGGCTCCCGACATTCATCAAGAAGGAGAAACGCATCTTTCGCAATGCGTGTATGCATTAGAATTGAAAGTTATTTACAACCGCAGCAGAGAAGGTCAAATATTATGTAGATTTATATCATGAGTTGAAAGTGGCATCCAAAACGAATGACAGACAGCTGCAATATCATATCAGCTACTGACAACAAAAGAGAAGGAAATGAGATTTGTTTTTTTTTCTTTCAATTCATTGATTCAAGATTTTAACTCGTTCCTTCTTCTGATTGCATCTCCTCCGCAGTGTAAAAAGTGGATGTTGTTTTTACAGTATTATACAGCTAATTTTATAGTGACAAACTAAAAATTGATAATTGTATAGTAATAAACTGTAAAATTGCTGCTTTGCAGAAATGAACTGTAAAAATTGCTAATTTTACAGTTTATTACTATGCATTTTACAGTTTTAAACTGGAACCTCCGCTGCCAGTATTGTACTGTAAAAACGGTTTATTTTTTGCAGTGCGATATACAGTAACCCCTCGTTACATCGCTCATTCAGATATAAAGCGCTTTTTCTTTTTGTCTCCCGAAAAATTACATAAAAACATTAGTTTCAGCGAGGGGGAAAAGTATATTTTTCAGAAAGAGTATTTTCCTCTGAATAAAACCAATGAACAAAACTTGTATGTTTTGCATTCCTATAAATTTGTTGCCGTTTTAGGCAGGAATTCAAGTGAAACACCATTGCAATCGCTTCGAATTGCAATCGCTACTGGAAGTGAATTACATTATCATCAACTTAACTTGGCACTGACGTCACTACGAGCGGAGCCAATAAGAGCTCACAAGCAGTCAGTGATCTCCTCTTATTCGCCAAGTAGGCTGTGACGTTTTATCTAGCTCGTTTTTCATAGGCAAACGTCACGCAAACGTCACGCTGACGTCACGATGTTTTTATCAAGAAACGTTCTAATATAATTCATTTCCAGTAGCGATTGCAGTTTGCGATCGCCTGTTTCACTTGAATCCCTGCCTTAGTCGCAACTTTTTCGCAATCATTTTTCACCGTAAAACGATGGGAATATTCATTGATTTATTTTTGTTAGCCTAAGTTGTGACTTCAAATAGAGAAAAATACTAGTACAGACATTTAAAATGAGATTTTACAGATATATGGGTTAGAATTCCTTGATTTTCGATTGGCGGATCCTGAAACATTTCCTCCGACCATCTCTGAACCATTGTAAAAGATCGATCAAAAATGGGTTTCAAAAACTTCAATTTAGAAAATTTTCCAGTGAAGGTCCTCAACCTCCGTCCTTCCTCTGTTGCTACTAATGAGAATAAAACTTTCTGGAATTGAAGTTTTTGGTTTTCATCTTTCCTTCAAAGTAGTAACTTGCAAACAAAGAATTTCTCGACTTACGCTTTATAAATTCGCATTTCTAAAAAAAAGAAGAAAAAAAAAAAAGCCTACAGCAACGGAATCTAAGTGAAAACTGTAAGGGTGGCATTTTCAAGTCTTGGGGTCCTCATCTCGGAAAAAATAAAGGTCTCTCACTGGGGAGGGGGGGAGGGAGAGAAAAATCAGCATCATTCTCCAAACGGGGATACTGGCCATGAAGTTTTGAAACAATTTGAAAATGGTAATGTTAGAATGGACCCCCCCCCCTCACTCCAATAAACTTTGGCTGACTACGCCAATGACTTAAAGTACAAAATATACAAGAAAAAACGCAAGAGTGTAGTCAGCGGGGATGAAAAACATCTCACGACATCTTCACTTATAACGAATGAGAAAAAAAAGAGTGAAATTCTTATTTATTAGACCTGGAAATAGAACAGGAATGTTTCGCTGTCAAATTGCGCTTTTCTTATGACTTGAGAGCTGGGAGGCGATATTATACAAGAAAAAGCTTTGCGAAACTTATTCCTTGATTCTAAATGCGGAAACACCAGAAAAGGAATTTAGTATTCTTTCTTTTGGAAATTTGAAAAGGTTTTCGTTAAAACTATCGGATTATAGAGGGCTTGCTATGTCTAGTTAAGTATAATTTGTTGTATTAAAATGATTAATGAGGCATTATAATAAGCTAATAGTAAATTTTCCTCAAAAGTAATTATTAATGAAGATAATTTATATATTGAGGAGTAACAAATGACTTTTGAGTATTTTTTGACAGCTATTAAGTAACAAGCAAAGTTGAATTTATATATTTGCTTATGCATTATTAATTATTAAGAAAAAAAAATATCCCGATTCGTCCCCAAAACTTGGAAATTTTTAACAGTACCCGAGTTTTTTTTTCTTTTTTTTTGCTATAAAAAGAAAGAAAAGAGGGAAAACACTTCACTGGTTCAAAGATGAAATTCACATGTTTTAACTGGCCGTGAGTCGAGTGATTTTTTTTGGAAAAACGAAAAAAAAAAAGGGGGGACATACCGGCCTGCTATTTTTTCTCGAAAATTTCGCCGGCTCGTCGGTCAAAAAAAAAAAAAAAAAAAAAAAAGGTTGAGAAACACCGGTCTAACGCATACTTTTTAAAGATTATTTCTCTTCTTACTTTCTCTGTCATCATTTTCACACTTTGCTACCGGTTACCGGGATTAATTCAGCCCGGCGAAACGTAGAACACTTCCGCTTTTGTCGGCGCAGAGCTCTTGAAGTTTTATGAAGGTAACCAAGAAGTGCTTTCACCGGCACAGTGGTCAAACCGCTTGCACTGCTTTAGACGCGGTAAGTTCTAGGTTCCGGGTTCGATCCTATCGTGTGCCGTTAAAATAACTTACGAATTTGTGTAATATTGATTGGTAGTGGGAAACATAAACCTGACAAACAGATACAAATTTTAATTAAAAATTTGAGAGAAGAAATAGGCGGTTTTCAGCTTAGTATGAATAGCTTTAAATGTACTACATATTTCGTCTCTCAAGTTTTTAATTTAAATTTTACTTGCCGCTTTAGAGTTAATCAACATATAAAGCCATAATTAGATCTACTGAAATTGTTGACTGTTGTCATCAAGAAATCATATACTGTCGGCCCCGTTTAAACGAATACTGTCGGTTCCAGGAAATATTATTCGATTAAGCGAGGTATTTGATTAAGCGGGGATCTTTAACATTACGTCTATTGCATGGGTTCCGAGATGTTTTATTCGTCTAAGCGGGGTATTCGTTTATCCGTTACCCGATTAAGCGGGGACGACAATATTTATTTTATTTCATGTGCGAATCAAGCTGATAGAAACAGTCTTCGAACTTAAAAAGTTTTTTTTATATTTTATTGAATCCCTACAAGGAAACAGCCATTCCGAAAGCTTATTTACCGAAATGCTTTCGTTCAAAATACAACTTGATTTACCTATTCGAAATTTGACTTCTATAATTGCCTGTCTAACTCCTTCCTTCACGAGTCATAATACCAAAGCGGCAATTTCCGAAATTCAACGGCGGGGCAAGTCGAACGCTTCAATAGATAAGGAGGCGGGGCGGCCGATCGATTCCGTAGAAGGGGGTTGGCATATGACTTTCCCGGGTCACACAAAGCAGCCGATGTCCAATCCATTCTGTCGAATAAAAGAGTCCCTTTCTGTGAGAAATTGGGTGAAAAAGAGATCACATTGCTTGACGTAGGCGCTTGTTAGTGCGAGCAGAGTTGGGTGTTGCTTTTAAGCGACTTTTTTCTTTTTTTTCTCTTTTGAGAAGCTCAAATGTGATAGCTCTTGGTTAAAAAGAGACTGTCGTTTTATTTTGAAAAGACCCGGATAATGGGAAAATATTTGTTACTTGCTGTACTAAAAGGGACAGGACAGATTTTAGGTCCCGCGAGCGGTAGTAGGTTGTATATGAAAGAGGAAAGAAATATTGAATAAAATCAATCTATTGAAATAAAATCAATCTTCCTCTCTAAAAAAAATGCAAGTTTACAGAATTGTAGCAAAAATAGGAACTCATTCAAGTTCCTATTTTCATTGTTGCATTATTATTATTACTATTACTCTATTTTATAATTTTTGTGACATCATTTCTAATTGGACTTGAATGTTAGGAAATGTAACAGTGGCAGATTTGAGATACGGTAAATTGCTCATTCAATTTCTTTTCTTCGATTGGTGATTGATAAACGATTCACTGTTCCAAATTTTTACTGCAGCTCAATTGAATCTCCTACAAAGAGACACGATGTCAATGCCTCTAGCAACTGATTTGTGAGCATTACTCCGAACAGTCTGGAATACTCCCGGCAAATCTCGAATTTCATCGCGTTGGGAAATCTTTTCTCATTGCTGTGCGATTTCGAGTTGTTAGGAGGCCCCCTAACCCTCTTAGAAACTTTGAAACATTTAACTGGGACACCCTTTATGCGTATAAAATATCTGTGGGTGTGTTCCTTGGTACAGAGGTCGCTTGATGGGGGGGGGGGGGCATGCATCAGTGGCGCACCCACAAGGGGAGCTAAGGGGCTTAAGCCCCTCCTAGAAGCATGAAGATGAACCCAACTGATAAAACAAACTGCTTTGAATGAGTTTTTTTTTATTTAATTTTTGGAAATTTGCCGAGAGATAGCCCCAACCCCCTTCCTAATTTAACCAAAAATGACTGCAGCTTTTTCTCTAGGACTTCAAATTCGAAAACTTTTCAAATGAGGACCACTTAGCCAAGAAACGATCCTGTGTGCGCCACTGGGGGGGGGGGGGATCCTCATAAAAATCCAGCTCGGATCTTTGCCAAATTTGCCACAAAGGACCTTTGACGCTAAGAAATTCAATTTACATTAGGGGTTATTTAGGTTCTTTGCCACTATTGGGGAAAACCTTCAATACACATTGACAGAAAACTTTACACAACTCTTTTTCCTTTTATTTAAGCCTCATTGCATTGTCACACATGTCGCTTGACACAACCTTTATTCTCGAGGCAGACCTCACACTCACACGCTCCAGGGTTCCCGGTACTTATCACAAAGCGTAGTTTAACCGGAATGGCGCACTGAAGAGCACTCTGTTCTTTTGATCCAGACCAAGGGCTGAGCAAACCCCTGGTCCAGAGACCCCCAGAGGTATCGTTTCACTCTGGAAGACTTTGTGACCACGACCCTTTTTTAACGTCACCCAGCCACCATTAGTAATGACGATGAATCTTTGATCGGCTGGGATCGAACCCGGGACCCTCCGCTCATGAGTCCTACACCCTACACATCGGGCTACCACGACCCCGTTTATTTAGGCTGCCCACCGCTGCTTTACGTGTATAAAATGTCTGTGTATGTGTTCCTTGCTCGGTACGTTTTGATGGTGAGGGGTTGGGGGAGGGGGAATCGTTATTAAAATCCAGTTTATATCGGGTCTTTGTCAAATTAGCCACAGAGGTTCCTTGATGCTAAGAAATTCAATTTACATAAAGGGTTATTTAGATTGTTTACCGCTATTTGGGGAAAATCTTCAATACAAGTTGACAGGCAATTTCACCCAATTATTTTTCCTTTTATTTAAGCCTCATTGCTTGAACACATGTCCGTCGACCCAACTGCTATTTTCGAAGCAGATCGTGCAACACCAGGCACTTACTTAAATCTAATGCTCCATATTGAATTTCTGTTTTAATGATACTCTTCACTCGAAAGCTTTGAGCTCTCCTAGCCCAAACAGAGAGAATATATTCCGTTTCTATTGATTGGGTCAATACTTTTGGATGCTTGCCATGCTGGGAAGATTAATGTTTTTCTTAAGATATAAATAGCTGCTTACATTCGGTAAAATTAATTGAACAGGTGATAGATTTTCGTTGAAGGACACAGCTTGACAAGCAGTGATGAGTGATGAAGTTCATAGCTGTTATACAGTACACTCCCGATTATCCGCGGAATTGGATGGCACGGGTATCGCGGATAATTCGAAAAAAGCATAAAATAAGGGGTAAAGAAGATAAAAAATGTCATTTGCTTAAAAATAATTGCACTACACTTAAAAAGTGATACGTACAAGTGACGATAGTTACAGCATAAAAAATTATTTGTATTTGAGGTTCTTAAGCATATAAAATCTATAAAGAAGTGGTACTTACGATAACGAAAAGGTAAAATTATTTATTGGATGAAGTACACCCCACTCTTGGGTAAGAAATGCTTAGAAAAAATAAAATTTAATTCGTGCTTTTTCAAAAAAAAAAAAAACAGTTACTTGTTTGTTCCTTTCCCGAAACCCTCACGGGTAATCCGCACCGCAGATAATCCGCTCGCGAATAATCGAGAGTTTACTGCATATATATAACTGCGTTTCTAGCACGGGAGTCACGTTCTTCCCCCTCCCTCCTCAAGAAAAAATGTTGCAGTACACATTAAGTTCATACAATTTTCAGAAACATTTATTTCAAAGCAGTGAGTAACCGCCTCTAGGCAAGGCTAAGGCATGAACATGCAATACACCACCAACTCGTTCTTTTCGATCCATGGACTGCAGTTTCGGGCTTATTATGCCCTCATCAGCATGGAATTATAAAGTGAACGAGTTGGAGGCAAAAATCTTTTTATAGAGCCAAGAGAACCGAAAAAAAACTGGTAGCTAATGTGAAATTAGAATACCAGCGAGCGACGACACATGGGAACGGTACAACTCATAAATTTAAAGGCAGAGCTGAATTAAGTTAGGGCATAGTATATTGAATGTAACGAATGCACAAATGTTGTTTACCCAATGAAAAGCAACATTCGGGCACTTAAAAATTGCAATATTGCAACTACATCTTCACTTTTCCGCATCATGAGACAACATTTTTTTAATAAGAATATCTTTGAGAAGTTAGTTACCTCCTATTAGAGTGCATCTGGATGAATAATAACAAAAGATTAAAAAGCTAAGCCAAACGTTATGGATAAAGAAACACATTTAAAAACGGAAATACTCAGCAATTATTCTGTATGTAATTTCCATCATAAGGCACAAATATCAGAGTGAATTAGAGTTACAAAGTTTTTAGTTCATACTAATCCTACTCTGGGTTTAAAATTATATATTTAGTATAAAATAAATTCATTAGATTTCTCACCCTTTTTCCCGAACGAAAAAACCAACTAATTTAAACAACTTTTTTACCTCTAATTTACCAGAATAAGATCATACCGCTTATGAGAAATAAAGTGAAGTCTGCCAATAATAACCATTGAATGCGTCTTGAAAGGAAACAATGGGCTCCTATTAGTCAGATCCATACGTTGAGGAATATTAACAGAAGCCTTATTATTGGAACTGAGTCAATGAGAAATGCCGCTGTTGATGATGCATAATGCCTTAAGATCATCTTTTGTGTCTACGACTTAACTATAAAGTCTGTTCGGTGTCTGAAGCTGGAGGTGATTTCAGTAGTTCATATAAAGGCTCCCTCACAACTAATTAAATCGACTTTCGCAGGCACGTGTGATGTTTTTATTAGGGGCGTGTTGTTTTGTGAAAAATAGGAAAGTAATTATTTTGTGAACAATCAGTTTAATTGTTCTGGTAGGCATTTAGCTCTGGATGAAATTCGTATTTGGTGAGTGTGTGCTTTAATTGTACACACCGTAAAAAATAAATGTTGTTTTTACAGTATAACACAGCTAATTTTATAGTAATAAACTAAAAATTTGCAAATTTTACAGTAATAAACTGTAAAATTTCTAACTTTACAGTACTAAACTAAAATTGCTAATTTTACAATTTATTACCGTGCATTTTTCAGTTTTAAACTGGAACCTCCGCTGCCAGTATTATACTGTTGTTTTTACAGCTAAAATACAGCTAAATTTTACGTCAATAAACTGTGAAATTTCTATTTTTTCAGTAAGAAACTGTAAAATTGCTAATTTTACAGTTTATTATCTGTACAAGTGACAGGTTTAAATTAGAACCTCGGCTGCCTGTATTATACTGTAAAAACAACATTTCATTTTTTGCAGTGTAGTGAAAGATTACTTACTAAGTCAAAAGTGAAATGATGGTTCAAGAAACATTAAAAAGTAAAGTGAAAAAAAAAGAAAGTTTATAAAATGAGGAAATACTACGTGTCTGTCAATCTGTCTTGTAATCCCTTTACAACTCTTAAGATATTAAACTGTAAGAAGGGGGTAAATTGCATTGCTACTAGAAAATCTGTAGGAAACTGGGGTTCCATACAATTTTCTAGAAACTGATACAGCTTCTTAAGTACTGCGGTAAAGTTATTCAAGAAGCTATATTAGTTACAGTAGAAAATTTTATGGATCGCCAGTTTCCTAGAGATTTTGAAGCAGTACGGCAGCTCTTTTTTTTTTCTTGTAGTGTATGTAATCCGATTTTGCAAGGAAAACAAGCATTTTTTGTCTTTTTCTTTTTCTGGAACATCTTGGCGAGGATATCTCATTTCCACATTTCTTCTTCTTTTTAGCCTACTTTCCCGTTAAAAATAAAAGAAAGACGAAAAAAGCATTAAAAGTGGCTTAATGCATCTAAAAAATATTGTCAAGTCCAAAAAAAAAAAAAAAAAAAAGCCAAAAAGAAATAACAAGAAGTTCTGTCAAGAACTAAACGAGCCTACTTTCCCGTACATCGACATCGGCATTCTAGCATCTGCTAAATATTCTCTTGATTATCTGAGACTGAAAACTATGTCAAACATACCTTTATAGCACTTAAAGCTGATTTCTAAAAGTAAAATATACCCCTCTCATCAGATGAAATAGACACATAATAAGTAAATAAAGTTTGTTCATTTAAAAAATGTAACTGTAATAGTTCTTCCGTAGAAAAATTCCTCAATCGTTTCAAAAAGAAAAATAACTAAATAAATAAAATAAAGCACAAAGAACATCAAAACACATTTTATCAAAGAAAGAAAAAAAGAAAACTCGTTCGTTAATAAAATGTCTCGAATTTCATTTTTAATCCGTTGCCAGTCGTTGAATATAAATAAAGAATAAAATGCTCTCGTGAATAAAAAAATTTTGTTATCAAAAAAAAAATAAAGCAAAACGAACAAATAATTAAACAAAATATAATCTGCCAAGTCAGTCATTTTTTTTTCTGAGCCTGCATTTCCGCCATGTTTGCGGAGTCCGAGTCGGAATCAGAGTCCTCACAGAAGATTATTCAGAAAAGTACTTTACATACATTATTTATCAAAATCATTTTCTTACAAAGTTAGTTTGAAGGAGATTCGCCTTTAAGTTCAGGATCAACATTCAATTTAAATTTACTGTAGGAGCTAATGTTAAAAATTTTTCTGAACGGTTCATCATTGAACGAAAAATTATTCAAATTAAAAAGTGAAATGTGGGAATGAGCCTCTCCGAGATCTTTCGAACAAAAAAAAGTTTATTCAATTGGGACGGTTCACTTAAAAGTTATTAGGTAGGGAAAGGTTGTTTGAACGGTTCATTGTTGAACGAAAAAATGTTCAAATTGCAAATTTAAATACAGTAATGACGTATCCTTGCCGAGATCCTTGGAACAAAAAAAAAAAAAAAGTTTGTTCAAATCGGACTGTTCACTAAAAAGTTAGTATCGCGGGACAGGTTGTTTGAATGGTTCAAAGTTGAACCAAAAATTGTTCAAGTCAAAAAATCAAATATGGGAATGAGCAAGTGTGTATGCGTAAAAAAAAAAAAAAAAAACTTAAGTGATGTAAAATGCGCTTGGCGTACAAATTTAGTAAATAATAGTAATAATAATAATGAACAATAGTTATTTGGTTTATTTAGGTTTGCTGCCGTGCTAAGCGCAAAAGTGGTATCTGCAGTCGAGCTCAAACTGGGGCAAAATTCTTTAAAGTTTTGGGCCATGTACTTGATTCAGATGAAACTTTTTCAGAATTTTTAAAAAAATATTCCCCGTTCTCAAACGACCATATAATTTTGTGTTTAGATAAAATACGTCACAAAGAGCCACCTGGTGGCGATAACTCAATTTTGTTAAATAGTGCAGATACGACTTTTGTGCTTAGCACGGCAGTTTGGTTGTTTGGTGATTTTAAGGTGTATTTTTGAGCAATGCAGAAGAATTTTAACGTTTGTAACAACGGATGAAATTCAAAGCATAAAACAGTAAAAAGACAAAATATGTTTTTTAAATGAATGATTCTGAATAAAAATTTTAGTTTTCTGGTTCAAGAAAACAAAGTTAATACTGAAACCAAAAGGCACTTTACGAAGATTTAATTCTGACGAAAATTAGAGATTGATTGATTGACGTAAAATCTCAAGTTGAATTTTTATTTTTCAATATTTGTCTTTTTGTGTGGGTGTGTAAAGGGGGGGGGGGGTGAAGCAACGATTTTAAAGTTCAGAAAAAAAATCCTACTGAATATATAGTTATCTATCCTTTCTCACTCTCAGCAATTTTCAAAGAAATTGAAAAAAAAAAAACAAACATCTTTCTTTATCCCAGATTTTTTTTCCCCTTCAGCTTTTCGTTCCTTCGCAAATTTTTCTAGAAACTCTTTAAACAGAGCTTAAATCTAGCCCTAAACAAAACTTTTAAAGTAATCCATTCGCACACAAAAAAGCTTCATGCTCGGGGCAATTCCAACCCCATCCTCCACCCGTCCTATCCCTTAAAGGTCAACGCATCGTATGCTCAGCCTTCTTGTCACTGAAGCAAAACAAACCAAAGTACTTCCAGCAAATAAGAATAGGAAAACATGTTTGCCGGAACATCCCTTCCCGTTTCGCATTTAGAAGGATTCCTCTAAGATTTTATGCAGCTTCCCGGTCTATCGTCTGGAAGGGACTTGGAGGAAAAACAGGAAAAGAAATTGTCGCCTGGGATGAGAGAAAACAGGCAGGGTGAAGCGAAACAATCAATAGCAGTTCTTGCCCTGTCTTCTGAAAATTCAGTTTATTTTATTCCTACGCTACTACAGAGCGAGCGGGATTGCAAAAACGGGAACCATTTCACGCTGTTGGATATTTTACGCATGGATATGAAGCTCTGCGACTAAAAATAAAGCTGTCAGCATGCATGCATGAGTTATAAAGAAGGGAGATGTCAGAACTTGTGACTGGAATAACTTGCAGGGACCTGGAGAAATAATCATTTTCCGAAATACAGTCTAATTTTCTAACTCAAGGATTCAGGAAAACATTGCATTATGCCATTACAATAAAATATTAAAACATATTTATTATTTGCTATTTTAGAGCTTGAAAACACCACCTGACGGTGATTCACACAATTAGCCATAGAGGTAAAATATTCCAAAGATAAAATTTGTCAAAGATGGAATAAATATGCAAGATGTAAAAAATCTACTTTAAAAGAATACAGATAATACACAATATAAGAGGAGAGCATGAAGAAGAATTACCATCATTCACTAAGTTTAGGTTGTAAATTATGAGATGTTTTTTTTTTTTTTTGGGTGTGCATCTGCAGGGACCGGTAGACACTGGTGCTCACAAAGATTGCCGGTCCAATCTGAAAGAGGAGCGAATACCAACTACACTGTAAAAAATGAATGTTGTTTTAACAGTATAATACAGCTAATTTCATAGTAATAAACTGTAAAAATTGCTAATTTTATAGTACTAAACTGTAAAATTGCTACTTTCACAGTATTAAACTGTAAAATTGCCAGTTTTACAGTTTATTACCGTGCATTTTATAGTTTTGAACTGGAAACTCTGCTGCCAGTATTATACTGTTGTTTTTACAGTACAATACAGCTAAGTTTTACGCAACAAACTAAAGTTTCTAACTTTACAGTAAGAAACTGTAAAATTGTTAGTATTACAGTTTATTACTGTGAATTTTATAGTTTTAAATTGGAACCCCAGCTGCCAGTATTATACTGTAAAAACAACAATTCATGTTTTGCAGTGTACTGTTGATCTAGAACAAATAGCAATCATGATTGCCGAAAATGAAAAAAAAACATATAATCTTTAATAAAATGCAAAATAATAAATAACAACAAAATGGCATTCATTTTTGTTCTTTTCCTTACGCTGACACTGGGATTCTTAAATTCTATCACGTCTGATTACTAAATTACACTTTACGTAGTCAGACATATTTTTGTGCATCGCAAAATAAGCGTTTTAAAATGTACATAAAATTGGAATAAAACTACAAAAAAAAAAAAAAACCGGTGAAACTGAAGTTTTAATTAAAATTTGTCTCAAGATGAAAAAGACGGCAGAAGACGTGCAAAGGACACCATGGTGGGTGAAGTGTCATAGAAAGAAAGACTTTCTTAATAAGAGTTTACAAAACGGTTCAAAAAAAAAAAAAAAATCCTGAGAAGTGATAAGAAGGAATTACTAAGGAAGGATTTTTGCAACATTGGACAAGAGGGGGCAACATCCAAGTGACAGTCAGTAAAAATAAAACTTCTGCTTCAGTAAGAAAATAGTTACTTTTTTACTGCCTTTTTGAATGTTAGTATCATTTCTAAAGTTTGACAACTTTCTTTTTTCGATCAGAAGATAAACTAAGAACTGTGCTAAGCAAAAGGTATGAATTTGAAGAAGCGCTTGAATTTTGTGATTGGAAAACTTCTAAGACTAATTCGTAGGGTAGACTGGGGCACGTTTACACGGATTTTTTTCAGTTAATTTTCTAATTTTTATGTTTCATTTCAGGAAATTTTTGACGTTAGATTCTTATAAAGTAGTTAATTAAGTTTAAGTTCGAGCATTCAGTTTTTTTCCTGTTTGAATATTTAAGCGTCAATAAAATAACTTTTAGGTCTAAGTCTGTTGCGTAAACCTGCCCCGTACACGGGGCACGGGCATCAAGCGGGGCATTACATTAACATTTACGCACGTCGTTAGTGGTTCCAAGGGGTGAGGGAAATGAATAATGAATCAAAATGAAATGTTTATTTATAACTTGAGCATAGAAATTTCAATTGAACATAGAATCATGGGGGTTTTACCTTAACATATTTAAAGCATAAAAACCGATTTTTTTCCAGTGGTTTGTTTTAATATTTCTAATTATTTTTCTACTTATTCCACTTACTTTATTTACTCTCTACTATTCATTTTATTATTCGTAAACCAGAGTATTGGGCTCACATTCCTATGAGCTTCATGTCCCAAAAAATGTACACATAGTGGAGGAATCGCATGATACATATAGTTACAGTTGCTTCGCAGATCTTCAATGAAGGATAGTGTTTTGACCTAGTATAACTTTCAGAATGGCATTTTTCATTATTTTGACATTTGACTTAGTTCTGTTATTTTTTTAGCATAATGTCTTACTGTCGATAAAATAAGGAACATTTATTATGAGAAGAATAGTCTATAAAAGTAAAGCCGAGAAGGCATGAAGACATAACCATGATTGTAAGTTATAAGAGACGAATCCCTTTCTCAGTTAAACCTTAAATGATGATTTGCAAAACTGTTAACTCAAGCCTGAAAATACCAAAATGGTTTGACACTGTAAGGTTAAAAAAAAGCTCCAGGATCACGCTTACGCAGTAAGAACTTGCGTAAACGTGCCCCGTCGCCTTGTTTGGATGTATTTTTAACATACAACGAAATTTAATAACATTTTTGTCCATACGAGTACTGTTCTGAAACAAGGATAGAGCGCCTTTAATATTCATATATTTGTTTATTTTTATCTAAGCATTCTTAGTTCACAATCAGTTTCAATAAGTTCAACACAAAATTTACTTAAGTTGACAAAAAAAAAAAAAAAAAAAAAAAAAAAAAAAAAAAAAAAAAAAACAGATTATACCAAAGCTTGACGGAAGCTAAAAAACTTGTGAGAGTACTTTTTATGAACCAGCATCAATCTGCCATGACTGGTAACACACCAATTACAGCATGTTTCGAGAAAAGGGCACTGCGTAAACGTGCCCCGGTCTACCCTATTCTGTCTCTTCACTTTCTTCACTTTCCAACCACTTAGGAACAATCATCGTACGATGCAACTGAAATATCTTCTGTGTGAGCGCGGATTGATGCCATAGAGTATACTTAAAAAAAACACAGAGCATCGGTGTTACTACAAGGAGTACCAGTCATTGGATGAAATTTGTATGACTAAAAACAATGATACCTTCCTGAACACTGCAAAAAATGAGCTGTTGATTTAGTTTCCAATTTAAAACTGTAAAATGCACAGTAATGAACTGTAAAACTAGCAATTTAAGTTTTTTGCTACAAAATTAGAACTTTTATAGTTTATTGACGTAAAATTTAGCTGTATTGTTGCAAAAGTTTGCTGCGAAAACAACAGTATAATACTGGCAGCAAAGGTTCCAGTTTAAAACTGTGAAATGTACGATAATAAACTGTAAAATTCGCAAATTTTCAATTTATTACTGTAAAATTAGCAATTTTTACAGTTTATTACTATAAAATTAGCTGTATTATACTGTAAAAACAACATTCATTTTTTAGAGTGAATGAGAACTCAACTATGACTTAAAAGATTTTTTTCGATGTTTTTGGAAGATAAATTTTATACATTTAGATTTCATGCCATGTAGATATGATCAGCATCACTGGTCAAAGATTACTGGATATACAATGTGGTACAGAAATGCGGTGGTGAGGCACCAAATTATGCTATGTGATACTCTATTAAAGGTATCAACTTAAACAGTACCAAATTATGGTATGGTATGTCCAAAATCACAAGTGGTTAGTACATTGCTCTTGTGTGAAAGGAATTAATTAAAATTTCACCAGAATCTCACTAATATTACCAAACAGATTTATTTCAAATGTGTTCATCATACAGTGTTTAAATTCCTAAATTAATATATAGCATGCAATAGACAAATAATCACACTTTTGATATTTAAATCATATATTTATTTTAACAATTAAAACATACTATGTAAATATTCAAGTTAATTAAAAGAGTGCTACTAAAATTAAGTAAATAATAAATTGGCCAATATAGATAGTAAAAATGGGTACCCATAGATTAGCACTTACGTACGTATTGCAGATTCCCCAAAAGAGTCCATTTCACTTAGTAGTTTCTAACTCAAAGTTCGTAAAAACAGAGTTCATGTTCCAGCCGAATTTATCACCAGTGAAAGCTACTTTAGGCAAAGTGGACACCTCCATTGAAGACTCCATATAAGTGCCTCATCGTATACAGGAACCAACTTCTCACGTACACAGGACTGAACGTACACACGTACACAGGACCTTTTTGAAGACCTCCTGATTTTACAGCAGGAGAACCGTTCTAGACTATTTATATTCGTTATAAAATTGCTTACATAATACAGAAGGGTTTCCTCTCACATCATTGTATAAGGTGAAAAATTGCTCTGAGGGCTTCAGCAAAATTTTACTTCCTCATGTAAAGAGTAAAAGAAAAAGGGATTCTGGGGGCTGAGCAGCCACACCCAGCCCCCGCAAACGTATATTCGAACTCTGGTGCCTAAACAGCAAACACCAGCGCAAGAGGCCAGCGCCCCATAAATCTTCAAAAACGTGAACTAAAACTACCGTTAAGTCCCTGATTGGCTACAGGATCTCAGCAGCACTGCCAACCCAGAGAAGGAGAAAAATCCTCTGGTAATGTTGCAGTTAGCCCTTTCAAGGCTGTGAGAAAAGGTGAGCTGTGTGCGGATGGGGTAACCGCTCACCTTCTCATACTTAACAGTAGTGGCTGTTTAACAGCAAGGAGATGCTGTAAGGTTTTGCCTTGTAGCACAATGAATGATCTGCGAGCAGTTCTGTACTGATATCGTATGAAGAATCGTGTCTGATGAGCTAGTTCACAGGGCTAACTTCTATATGGGGACAAAAAAAAAAAAAAAAAAAAAAAGCAGGAGCTCTATTTTTTTTGAATTTATACTCATACGCCGTTGGTACTAAATTTGTGTTTGAATTCTGACCAAAAATGGAAGAAGAAGAAACATAAACATAGGAGCTAAATCTCCCTGTTTTCAGGATAGTAGGTCAAGTTTTCAGTACCATAACGCTTGTTTATTTTTACATTATAACAGACTGCTAGAATTGTTTTTAATTTAGCAGCAAAAAAGAAAAACAAATACCACACTTTTTTACGTATATTCAGTTCCAATTAAATTTACAACATTGACTACAAGAGGATACAAAATTTGGTGTACAGAATAATGGGGAAATATATCTGGAATGCTGATATGTTGAAATACGAAAGAAAAGCAAAAGCGTATAGTCCCAGTTATGGTTATGTTTGACAGTTGCATCTAAGTAACTGTGTTCTATTGAGGGATAGAAAGAAGCTCTTGATTATGTAGCTAACTACATCATTGATGTGAACATTTCTCTTGGGAAAGGAAATGACCATTCATAAGTTTTGGAAGCATACGTCAGACTCATACCATCCCCCTCTTAATTTTTGTGTCGGAGGCTTGATTATATATATATATATATATATATATATATATATAAAGAAATAAAGAACTTTTTGTTTATTAATTTCACAATAACCCTCCACCCTCTCAAAAAAGAAAAAAAAACCGGAACATTTCTTCCAAATAAGATTTAACAGTTTACAAAAACTACATTCAATTCAAAATCAATGGTTGACTGCCGATTTCAGTTACTTGGATGGTTTTTGGTGCTTGCTACTCGCAGTTATGAAACAGATAGACTAATTCTTAGTACAGTGAACTCTCACTTATACACCGCCTCATTTATGCGCCTTTTTCACTTATACGACGATTCTCAATGGTCCCGGCACATTCCATAGCAAAATAATGATAGTATCATTCGTTTATGCGTCGCTCTAAAGATAACTATTCCAGTTATGCGCCGAATTTTTCGTAAAGTGTAAAAGATTTAACTTTTTTTCTTTAAAAAATAAGCATGTTTCTTCACTTTCCTCTTTAATCTTTCGTCTTTATTGCTCACGGAAGGCATTTTTTTTTGTATGAACTAGAATTCGGTAGAGGGACAATAATCTATTGTGGATCGTTTTAAAGGGAACAGTTTGTGATTAGGTATGCTACAATGTTTGTTTTCTCTTAATCATTGCAGTTACGTTACAGTAATTATCAAACAGTAGTAATATGTCCCTTTCTATAGAAACATTCTTATTCATGCTGTCTTTAGAACTGGTCTTGCGTTTTAGACCTTTAAATAGGCTTGTTCTCTTATGCGCCGCTCTCACTTATGCGCTTTTTTCTGTTGGTCCCTTGGGCCGGTGCATAAGTGAGAGTTCACTGTATTAGTTTTATGTGCATTTTAATTAAGAAGAAAAGAATGTAGGGATAGTATTTTTAAGTATTTGACTTTATTTGATTTTTTTAAGAAAATATAACTATTAAGAAATAATATTTTTACTTACAATCAATAAATTAAAAATTTTTCCCAAATTTTCCAGAAAAAAAAAAGTTGTTAAAAAACTATCGTTCTTCACCGTTTAAAAATTCTGAAAATTTTACATTTCACTCGAAAGCTAGTTTCCTACGTTGTAGGCTTTTGACCAAGCTATAAGGCAACCCGAGATAATTAAAGCACAAAGAAAATATGAGTTGGTACTCAGAATACCAACAGCGGTTTGACTTAGCACCTCGCTTAATGATACGGAGGCACGAAGCGTTAACTTATTGACTTAAAGCTAACTGGAGCGTTTGCTGCTCTGAAAGCACTATTGATGGGTAAATAAGTTTCGGCTTAAAAGGTTACATTTCTTGCATGTGTCAGAGAAAAATTAGAGCAGAAGATTGAACGGTATGATGAAGTGATGAGCTCAATTTTGTAGAGTAAATAAAACGCAAAACGTTTTATTATAAGTAGCAGCGAGAAGTAAAGAGGTGGAAGTGGACTTCTAAAATTTTGAGTAAAATGCTAGCGAACATGAAACCCTAAGTACCGTAAAACAGAGTGTATCGGAACAGGAGGTGATTTGGAACGAAACTTCCCGATCTTACAATGAAATCCACCATAAATGTACGGTCGGGTAATTTTGGCTTTTTATTATTATTTTTTTTAATGAAAAGCAATATCATTAGAAGTAAGAAAAATTGACTTTTGTCATTTTCTCAATCTTGCTGGCTTATCAGCAAGGCTGCACAAGGAATGCTAAAAAACATTAAGTTTTTATCATCTGCAAAACTGAACGCCAGTACAAACCTCTCTATGAATGAAGCCTAAGACTGGTATTTTTTCATTATGCATAATCTGAACAACAGAGTACCCACATTAGAATTGACATTTTTTTAAATTGTAAAGAATTTTTCATTTTTGTGTCATAAAAATCAAAAATTCTTTACAATGTCAGAGGATCAGGATTTGCGGGGTCAATCGGAACTTTTTGTTATGTTTTTTCAGTTGAAATTTATTAAAATGACTAGCTGACCCGGCCACGCGTTGCTGTGGCTAAGGTATGGGTCAATAAAATAATAGTAATAAAATAATAGTAAAAAAAAGCTATAATAGTAATAATTTGAAAACTTATGAATGCAGAGAGGTACGTTTAGAAAATACAATTCTGAGCAAAATCACTCTAAATTTTAATATTACACAGGTAAAAGTTCACAAATTACAGTGAAACTTTTTTTTATTACAATACAATTGAAATACAAAATCACAAAAAAAAAAATGAATATTGTATAACTTAAAAACCCGAAAAGGTACAATATTTACGAAACAGTCGAATTTTGAACCGCAAACTATAAGGTGTATATTTATGTTACAAAGTAATGTGACTGTAAAAATAGTGTATATAGAAATAATTTTAATCTTCGCACCTAAATAAAAGATATTAAAAAAAAGTTTTACTGTTATTTGCGAATTTTACCTGTGTAGAATTGAAAATTAGAGTGATTTAGTTAAAAATTTTATATACTAAGCGAACTACCGTACTACCTACGGTTATAAATGTGCAAATTGTCGTCCAAGAATACATTTATATTTACTAAGGAAAAAAATAAAATAAATAAAAAATAAGCTATAATAGTAATAATTTGAAAACTTATGAATGCAGAGAGGTACGTTTAGAAAACACAATTCTGAGAAATATCACTCGAAAGATCGCGACAAGGATACTTCATTACTGTATTTAAAATTTCAATTTGAACATTTTTTCGTTCAACATTGAACCGTTCAAGCAACCTTTCTCCACCTAATGACTTTTAAGTGAACCGTCCGAATTGAATAAACTTTTTTTGCTCGAAAGATCTCGGAGAGACTCATTCCCATATTTCACTTTTCAATTTGAACCATTTTTCGTTCAATGATGAACCGTTCAGAAAAAATTTTAGCATGAGCGCCTACTGGGAAATTTAAATTGAATGTTGATTCTGAACTTAAAGGGGGATTTCCTTCAAACTAACTTTGTAAGAAAACGGTTTTGATAAAAAAAAATGTATGTAAAGTACTTTTCTGAAAAATCTTTTGTGAGGACTCTGATTCCGACTCCGCAAACATGGCGGAAATGCAGGCTCAGAAAAAAATGACTGACTGTGCAGACGATTTTTTGTTTATTTATTCATTTTTTTTTGTTTAATTTATTATTATTATTTTTATTTATGTTTTTTTTGGCAGCCGATTTTTTTTTTGTTTACAAAAATTTTTCATTCACGAGAGCATTTTATTCTTTAGTTATGTTTAACAACTGGCAACGGATTAAAAATAAAATTCGAGACATTTTATTAACGAACGAGGTTTTTTTTCTTTTTTTTTTTGATAAAATGTGTTTTGATGTTCTTTGTACTTTTATTTTATTTATTAATTTTTTTCTTTTGAAAACGATTGTGAAATTTTTCTACGGAAGAATAAAACAGTTACATTCTCTAAAACGTGCGAAAAAACTTTATTTACTCGTTTATTTACTTTTTACGTGTCCATTTCATCTGATGAGAGGGGTATATTTTGCTTTTAGAAATCAGCTTTAAGTGCTATAAAGATATGTTTGACATAATTTTCAGTTTCAGATATTCAAGAGAATATTGATTAGATGCTAGAATGCCGATGTCGATGGATGGGAAAGTAGGCTCGTTTAGTTCTTGACAGAACTTCTTGTTTAACACTTAAATTTTCTTTTCGATATCAATTAAACTTGTTTTGGGCTGCTAATCTATTCGTTTTTAAGTTGGTAGATAGCGAGTCATGGTGAAATAAGCTATTGTAAATAAATAACGTATGTTTATTTGAAAACTTTGTTTCTTGGAAAACGCTCGAAACAGTTACAAGCCGAAAGGGTTAATTTTTCATAGGATTTTTCAAAAATTTTAGTCCATGCTATCGTTAACGCACACGTTCATCAACAGCAATTAACAACCTTTTGCTAATTTGGTGATAAAAAGCCTTTACGTATGTTTTAATATTTGGAACTGGAACAAAGTGTATCAATATCGGACCTTCTACACTTTTGTCTGACGACATTTGGACTGGCGACATTTTGGCCCGCGACATATTTAACCGGCGACATTTTGGACCGGCGACATTTTGGGCTGGCGACATTTTAGACCGGCGGCATTTTTGCCCGGCGATATTTTGGACTTGCGACATTTTGAACCGGCGACATTTTGGCCCGCGACAATTTGGCCGCGACATTTTGGGCGTATACCCTCTGAAGCCCGGATATTTTAGAATAGTAAAGAAGAGATTGCAGAAAATGTTATGAAAAAACCAAGCTGCAACTGCTTGCTTTGAGAACAAGATAATTTTTGTGGACGACACAAATGACTTGAATTTATATTTAATCCTTGTTTTCCAATTCAAATGAATTTTTAACAATTAATTTGAATCTTTCATAAATCCCAAATTATTTTTGATTTTTGACAAATCATATATTTGCCGGTATAGAAAATACACCTTTATTTGACACGATTTAAAATTCATAATCGCACTCTGTGTGAAGCTTAAAAACAATATTTTATAATAATAACCTTTACATAATAAAATATTTTTTGCACTATGTAGTCTCACAAGTTTTTTTTTTTGTCTATTCACGGATCAGAACATGTTACTAAACTTTAAAACTTGATTGGGCAGGCTTATGTACTAGAGAAAAATATTTTCTTGTTGACACATTACTGTTTCATTTAAACTGGCACAGTATAAGTAACTAACTTTTCAATGTAGTTGGTATCTGCGCATATGTTTCATATTAAAGAGATTTTCCACGAAATATGATAACTATTCTGCTTTTAAATATTGTTCATATGTGCCCCCTCCCCTAAATCTCTCTCTTTTACTTACTTGGCGATAAAAAGTATCGCTAACATTCTAGCAAACCCCAGCTTAAAACTGGGAGAAGCTCAGTGCAGATTTAGATTAGATTTGATTTTTGATTTGTGATTTTTGAAGGGCGCCGCTGGCCTTATAACCAGCACAAACCATGTTTGGTTACAATTGACTTGTATTTGTGTTGTAACCTGTCAATAAATAGTTTCTTTTTTGTTGTTGTTGTTGAAACTTTAATCATAGTTCTTCTTTTTGAAAGTCAACTAAGATTTTGAATTAAGAAGAATATAGCATAGGAATTGTAAACTGCAAAGATCCGACTTTTTTCCGAATTGCGTTTTTTACCCCCCCCCCCCTTTCCTACAGGTGCATATATGAACAATGAAAAGTTTTTCTTTTTTTCAAATTTCATGAATTAAAGAACTATATCATTTATTTATTTATTTTTCATCTCAAAAAACTCCTTGACACAAATGAAAGGTTATTCAATTGTGGAAAAATTTTACCCTGGAAAATTGATAATATTGTTTTAAACGTAAAGAGCTGAAAAAAAAAGTTCGCATGTGCCCCTCATTCCTTTACGTACACTGAAAAAAAGGAACTGTTGTTTTTAAAGTATAATATTGGCAACCGAGGTTCCAATTTAAAACTGTAAAATGTACTGTACAGTAATAAACTGTAAAACTAGCAATTTTACAGTTTCTTACTGTTAATTTAGAACTTTTACAGTTTATTGCCGTAAAATTTAGCTTTATTATACTGTAAAAACAGCAATATGATACTGGCAGCATAGGTTGTAAACTATAAAATTGGCAATTCTGCAGTTTATTACTGTAAACTTAGCAATTTGACAGTTTAGTAGTGTAAAAGTAGAAATTTTAGTTTATTACTGTAAAACTAGAAATTTTTACAGTTTATTACTATAAAATTAGCGGTGTTATACTGTAAAAACAATATTCATGTTTTACAGTGTTTACGTACGAGTAAATACGGTAAACCAAATGCAACAATTACATGTATACTTTATGAATAAATCTTCATATATATAAAACTAATTCCAAAATATGTGTGTCCGGGATAACTCAGAAACTACCCGACCGATTTCGTCCCAATTTTTACAGCAGTTGCAGGTTAGCTCAGGGAAGGTTGTTAGACCAGGTCGGAAAAAAATCGATAAGTTTTTCCTTTTATATTCGAAATCTAAATTTTCGACCCAAAAATGGCTCTATCTAGAGAAATAATTATCGTATCGTCTTGGTCTTGGTCTCATTCGAAAGATTACGAGTTCTATAATGGAACGATTTAAGTTCTATAATGGAACACTTTTGACTTGCGGTGCGGCGAACTGGAAGTCAAAAAATCACGTGGAAAGAACTTATGAGCGTTCAAAGTTTGTGAAACTCAAATTTTAATTGCCGTTGCCATTTTGTTCAAATGTGGAAACATTGACTTCGACATTTCAACGCAAAGTGAGCCTAGCCAAGGCTTAGCTTGTGATCTGATCTATGCAGTTTTCGGGATTATGCTTACATTTTTTGAAAGGAAAAATATTACTTTCTCCAAATCAAAGAAAAAGAAAACGCTCTGAGAAGGAGCAGTAGGGGAGAGTGGTAATGAATGGGCCACTTTTTGGTTTTGGATTTTTGTAATTTTTTCTAACACTCTGTTTTAACTCTAAATTGGTGTTTTAGTTACTTTACTTATCTGGCTATATAAAAAAGTCATAGAAGTTGGATTAACACCTGTCTATAATGAATAATAATAGAAAATAAAAATTTTGAAATTTGGCCCATTCAACCCCACCTATGGGGTTGAATGGGCCATCGAAGGTAATGAATGGGCCACTAAATGAATTCAATGAAAACATGTGGATTTAATCTTTTAGTTGCTGAATATGACAAAATAAATGTGGCACTTGACATGATGATACAAAATCATACTGAGTTAAAATTATATAAACATCAAAACTGATGCAATTAAAATAAAACTGATGCATACCAATTGTAGCAGAAAAATGACTAAATAATGAGTTTGTAAGAAATAAATAACATCAAATATATCTAAAAAAAATAACAGATAATACACACTATGATTTAACAAAATTTATATATTTCAAAAATAATATTAAAAATCACTTTCAAAAACTTCATCTTCATTTTCAAACTTGTCAAAATTCAAATTTTTTTTTTAATTTACTAGACATCGGGAATAAGAAATATCTAACTTAAGTTACCAAGAAAGAAAATGAAATTGTACTGTGAGGAATATAATATGAAGGAGAGAGGGGGGCTTTTTCAAGCCACGCACTGCGACCAGAGGTCTATTGTACTATAGGAATATAATATAGATCTGCAAATTATATTTAGAAGTTACTACAAACCTATTTTGACGACAGTAATCTTTATCTATGACAGTCAGTTGTGTTTCATATTAATGCGAAAATCCAAAGAAAAGGAAGAAAAACAATATTTAGGTGGCCCATTCATTACCATGACATAGTGGCCCATTCAGCCCCACCTATACTTTTGGAATACATTTAGGTTTTTTGAGTACATTGAATTTAGATAACATCAAAATACATCTTAAGATTAGTTTATAGATATGGAAAGACTAGCTTATACATATGTATGCAGTGAAATACTTGGTACATTTTAGCTAGGAAATGTTTTACTAAAAAGGGAAAAACTTACTTTTCAGTCAGATTCTTGACCATGCCACTCTAGTTTGAAAATGGCTCAGCGCAAACGAATGAAAATTGGATGAGTTTAATAGAACAAATAGCTACATCTATTGGTGGCATCAAAAAAAAGTTCATGCAAATACTTTTTCATATTTTGTTAGTGGCCCATTCATCACCATGGCCCATTCATTACCACTCTCCCCTAGTTGTTTGTAGTCTGAAGAGAATTTTATTGCATACTACCTGTTGTGCCCGGCTTTACTCGGATTTTAAATGCAGCATATAAGTTCGGAAAAAAAACAGTAAAATAACTTTTTTTCGCGAAAAAAAAAAAAAAAAAAAACACAGCACCTTGATTTCAAATCTTTCTGATCTATTTTTTCTTTTTACACACGTTTTCAATTTCTTTAACAGGGGCAGACGATATTTTTATTCCTGATGATATTTCAATTTACTGCATGTTTCACGCTGATTATTATTATTCATCCTCCTCCTTGAATTTCTTTAGAAAGAACTGATTGGGAAAATGAAATGAAGGTTTAGGGTTACAATTCTATTGAAACTGGCTGGAGAAAAAAAATTATTCTCTGGTACTAATGGGGGGCAAAAGCAATTTAAGAATTTTATTTTTGCAGCACTCAGGCCAAAATGGCAACAGATCAAAATCATTAATGAGATTTTTTTCACGCGCAGATGATCGTCGATTTTCAATTAAAAATTAAATTCCGCTTTCTTTTAAAAGCCCGTATCTTTTTTCAGGGTGGAGATATCGATTAGTGGATTTGAAAACCGTAAGAAGGAAAGTTTCCTAAAAAGTATTTTTTGCGTTCTTTCAAATGAGACCAAGCTCGAGAAGATCCGATAAGTGTTTCGGGTAGAAAGACCATTTTGAAGTCCTTTATTCGAAATTCGAACGGATAGGTACTTTTTTCCCGCTCAAAAACCACCCTATGATCCTTCCCGGGTGCCTAAGTATCTCCCTGCCAAATTTCGTCCAGATCTGACGTAAACTGTGGTAGTTGAGAGTTTTCGAAAATCTTGGCACTACAGTTGTCTCAAAAGTTTCGTTCAAACGTAAAAATTTCGCTTAAAATGAATAGGTCGTCATATTCACACGCAAAGGAAGAAAAAAAAGTCTTTAAAACTAAAATAATCCCCTATTAAACAGTGCAAACTGAAATGGCATTAAAAGTGTCATCTTCATCTTTATATACTAATAGAAAAGCTTAAGGTGGGTCTGTCTTTCTTTCTTTCCTTCTTTCTGTCTGTGCTTGATTCGATTAAACTTTCTTGTAAACTTCAATAAGAATTCCGCTGGTTTCTGTAAGCAACAAAATTGTTCTTATTTTCTCTTTTGTCTTATTTTTATATCAAACTTTTAAGGAATTACAGTTGAGTTATAACTAAAATTGAGTATTCTTTCTGTGATGTCAATTTATTATCAAATGACCTTTCGATTTTATGCCACAGGCAAAGCCGTGCAGGTACCTCTAGTATCAATTATAAAATTGCTTCTTTCGAAAGAAAACTTAGAAAACCTTGAAATCAATATAACACACACGCGCTCCATCTTTTTTTTTCTTATTGTATTTCTTTCAATATAAATCCTTCTCAGAATACCATCTTTTCCCAGCTAACGTTATTAATAAGAAATATTTATCGAAGATTATAAGTAAATAAGTCAACATAGATTTTCCAGGAAGAAAAAAACGCTCAGAAGAAAAAAAAATCAAGGAAAAAAGTAGACTACTGCTGATTTAGAGCGTTTATTTTTTCCCTTTTAAAACTCTCTAATTAAATATCCTTCTGAATTGAGGAGCAAGAATTATTTTTCCCATGAATGGTTCTAATTTCTAACTACATTAATTACGGTCCTCTAAAAATTAACGGAAAAGCATTAACTGCTTCTTTGAAAATTCGATAAAATAAGTATCTTGTATTCACGTGTTGCTTATACAATTACAGTACATAAATAAATAACGAGCACTATACAACGTTTATTTTATAATACAGGTAATGAAACGACCGCAGCTGAAATATGTTTGAATAAAATACTTTAGATTTATTAAGCTGATTTGGTATTTAACTTTAAAAGAGGATATAAAATAAGTAAAATAGAACAAATGTCTGAAAAAAAATGCTAAATAAATAAATTCATTTTGACTTATTATGAATCAAACAGCACATTTCTAATTAAAATAGTCTCAAAACTGCAATACTTCTTTAGAATATGATAGGGAGTGAAAATTGAAAAGACATGTTCTCGTATCTGTAAACGAATAATAAAGTTTTTTTATTTAGAATGATTAAAAACATATGAAATGAAAAAAAAGGTAAACTTTTAATTTATTAAAATTGAAATTTTTTATGTTTTGCAAGCTGGCAAATCGACAGAAATGAAATTTTATTTTTGCTATTATTTTAATTATTATTATTTTTTATTGATTCTTATTTATTTTATTTTTTCATTACCTTTATGCAAGCATTTTTATTTATGTATATGTTTTATTTTTCGTATTGAGCAAAATTATTTTCCTTCTGCATCTACCAAAATTGAATGTTCACCCATGTGGATTGTTTGTAAATTTTCAAATATGTCATCCGATAATTTGTGGGATTTAACATTGTTAAATACGTACAAAGAGATGGCGTATTTAAAAAATATATTATTATTTTTATGAAATGAATTATTATTTTTTGTATGAAATTATAAAAGTATTATTATTTTTTATTGATATTTATTAATTTTATTGATATTTATTATTATTATTTATTGATTCTTATTTATTTTATTTTTTCATTATCTTTATACTAAAAAAAATACAAACATTTTTTTCACGTATGTTTTTTTTTTCTTATTGAGCAAAAGCATTTTTCTTCTGCATCTACCAAAAGTGAATGTTTACTTATGTGGGTTGTTTGTAAATTTTCGAATACGTCATCCCATAATTTGTTAGATTTAACATTGTAAAATACGTACAAAGAGATGGCGTATTTAAAAAATATACATTATTATTTTTATGAAATGAATTATCATTTTTTGTATGAAATTATAAAATTATTATTATTTTTTATTGACATTTATTATATTTTACTGATATTTATTTTATTTTATTGATATTTATTTTATTTTATTGAATTTATTATTATTTTTTATTGATTCTTATTTATTTTATTTTTTCATTATCTTTATACAAACATTTTTTTCACGTATGTTTTTTTTTTTTATTGAGCAAAAGCATTTTTCTTCTGCATCTACCAAAATTGAATGTTTACTTATGTGGGTTGTTTGTAAATTTTCAAATATGTCATCCGATAATTTGTGGGATTTAACATTGTTAAATACGTACAAAGAGATGGCTCTTATTGAGCAAAAGCATTTTTCTTCTGCATCTACCAAAATTGAATGTTTACTTATGTGGGTTGTTTGTAAATTTTCGAATACGTCATCCCATAATTTGTTAGATTTAACATTGTAAAATACGTACAAAGAGATGGCGTATTTAAAAAATATACATTATTATTTTTATGAAATGAATTATTATTTTTTGTATGAAATTATAAAATTATTATTATTTTTTATTGACATTTATTATATTTTACTGATATTTATTTTATTTTATTGATATTTATTTTATTTTATTGAATTTATTATTATTTTTTATTAATTCTTATTTATTTTATTTTTTCATTATCTTTATACAAACATTTTTTTCACGTATGTTTTTTTTTTTATTGAGCAAAAGCATTTTTTTTCTGCATCTACCAAAATTGAATGTTTACTTATGTGGGTTGTTTGTAAATTTTCAAATACGTCATCCCATAATTTGTTGGATTCAACATTGTTGATACGTACAAAGGGATGACGTATTTAGAAAAAAAAATAGTTAAAATTACCAGGTGAAATTATAAGAAAGATGTTTAATATGAAATACAAATGCATTGTCCAAAGGTCTTTTTTGTTAATTAAAAAAAACTAGTGGTAATAGCAAAGAGGATATAATCGTGTAATTTTGGTCAAATTGTTAGTTTTTGAAACGGAAAAGTTTACCTAAACTGTTGTCTATAATATGTAAATATTTCGCTCAAGTAAATAATATGCCAATATGCTTACCGTATTTTTTTATGCACGATAACAGAAAACAGTCGAATCACCACGAACAATTGTTAAAATACTAAAATACATTGCACTAGAGAAAATCCTACGTAATATTGATTCAATGAAAGGAAGAAACTTATTGAAGAGCAGAAGATTTGCTTCGACTCTTTTGCTTATAACCTTATAGACATGCTGAAATAGCTTATACGGCGCCTTATCCGAAAAAAAAAAAAAATGCTGATGTGTGCATTAACATCATGTGTTTCCAGTGTAAAAGATTAAGCTTTTGAATAGCGTGTTTAGATACAACAAGCAATAATTTTCCCTTTATGGGTAGGTAAACAGATTGCTTGTCTCATTGAGCAATGTAATTTCATCGCTAGAGTTCGTTTTAATGAATTCAATTTTTTTTTTTTTTTTCTATCTTTTATTTATTTTTTTCTGTTTGGAGCTTTTCTGGTCAGAACAGCTCGGCGCCTTTTAGCGGGGCCGTCGCGAAGTCAGCAGTTTCCCTCTTTCTACCGGGCCTGCTTCAAGCGTCCGAATTCATGCGATGAGTCATCCAAGTGATCCCATGGCAAACGGCTATCGAGACGGAGTGACTGCGACGCCACAGCTACTGTGCTCTGTGCTGTGCATTTAGTTCGAGCAGTTTGTTTTCCGTTGCAAACATGTTATAATAATATAATAGATAATAATAGAATCAATAGAAATATGTTTGAAAAAAAAAAAAAATCAGACATTGTTTAGAGGCTAGATTCGGCCTATACCGTCAAATGAGTGGGGCAAACTACAACGTATCTTGTATTCAAGTTATGGAAGCAGAAAGAAAATTAAAAATATTAAGTTTAATAAGTTTATATTCAGAAAAGAATGGCGAGTTTAAATTAAGAAATTTGAATCGTGGAGAATTAACTAAGAGTCCTGAAGTAGAAATACCCGAACATTTCTATGATGTATTTAAGAGTAATAGTGATGATGAAATTATGGATGATGAAATGTCAGTTTTGGTTTATATTTCAGGTTACGTAGGCTATAAATTATCACATAAGGTTCAGTGTCTAGAATGCATTTCAAGGTTTGTGTCTGATAAAACATTAGAATTGGAGAATTCTGATGTTTATCAACTTTTATTACTGACTGACAGAGGTAAACTTAAATTTCCCCAAAAAATGTTGATAGATGTAACTGCATGTACTTTTCAGATTTTTGAGACACTTACAAGTAAAGACCATGAGAAATCATTTTTAAACTTTCATGAGCAAAGAAATTTGTTAGTGCAGCTTGCAATAGAAAAAAATGGAAATTATTGGGATGGACTTTTTAGTTAATTGTAACTGTGGTACTTCTGTCTTAGATCATATTAAATGTTGTTTATCAGGAATATCTAATACATTCCTTAATGATTACACAAAAACAATAAATGATTGCTACTCAAAAAGTATTAAAAGAAAATTAGGTACTTTGACAAACTGCCAAACATAATTAAATTGTGAGGCACGTCTTCATTGGTGGGCATAAAATTTGCCAATAAAAATTAAAACATTCTAAAGGGATGTTTAAAAATGCAAGATTTGGCTCGTTTTTATTCAAAGTAATTTGCTTTAGCAACTTCTTTTATACTGAAAAGCATTGGCGAGAGTGTATGCAAATGGTCCGCAAAAAAGTTTTCGTACCAAATTTGACCAAAATTGGCGTAAAATACAAATATTGAAATTCAAAAATGTCTTTGGCCTGTACGTCAATGACGTCTGTATTCAAATTCCTCTGAACTTGGGTTTTATTATCATTGTTATATTTTTTTCAAATTCAAGTTCGAAAACTTTCAGAAGTAAAACCCATTGTGTGAATTGACATTGTTAATTACATGTTATTGTTTAAACTGAACAATTTTAAAAATGTTCTATATTAACTTTTATTTTTGTAAATAAATAACTACTCTCAGAATGTGTTTTGCATTATTTAAAAATAGAGCACAAATTCACAATGAAGTTGTCGCAAATACTTAAAGTTCTTTGAATTTGTTCAAAAGTTTGAACAGAAAATATTTGCTATTTTAAAATAAAGAAATCTTACTTTTAAAATATGCCTACATTGTAAAAGGTCTTAAATACTTCTAAGTTGGTCATATCAAACACCAAATTAAAACTGATCAGCTAAGGAAAGATTCCTTTTCCAGTTTATAACGTTCAATAAATTTCAAAAATGTAATGAATAATGTACGAGTATTTTCTTAATATTAAATGAACCTACTGATCTAATTGAATCTATTACATTTTTATTGTATTCATTTACAATTTGAAAGAGCAATTGCAATGTAAAACACTAATTAAGAGCTTATGCTGAATATTTGAATGGATGACAATCGATAATACCATTACATTATTTTTTGTTTTCTGATTATTTCTTTTATTATAAATAAAATATGCATGCAGAACTAATATTTGTTATGGAATAATGAAAATGTCAAGATCAACTTCAGACATTTAAGTTTTTAAGTCTTTGGTAACCAGCATCAAGTGTTAATTTAAGAGACTACAGCATGCGAAGTGCTAAGTTTATGGGATCACTTGGATTGCGCAATCGAATCTTGAAGCAGGCCCGGTAGAAAGAGGGAAACTGTTGACTTCGCGACGGCCCCGCTTTTAGGCTCTGGCGCCCCCGTGCGCCGCACGGCTTTGCACATTGGCACGGCGCGGCTCTGTAGGGACAAAGTGAAATGGTGAAATATTTTTCAGTTAGCAGCACTGAGTATTTAATGATGTTTCAAATTCTTTAAATGTATGGTTGATTCCAATGAAAAATAATTAGCTTTAAGCAGCAAAGAATTGCAAATTATGTTGTAATTAACAGTTTAGGTATTAATTAAGATCTACTGACGTTCAGTGCAGCAAACATTTAGTTAATTTTTGCCGTGTGTTGATTATAAATGTTTAATACCAAGTGCAAGCGGGGCAAAGTGAAATAGTTCTTTTCCCTTGCTAATTGATTCCTTTACTAAATTATTTTTGTGTTTATATTAATTAATTAATTAAGTGGAATACCTTCATTGATAAATTTATTTATTCACTTATTTTTTCATTCATTCACTATTTTATTCAATCATTTATTTTAATAATGCATTAATTAATTTATAGCTATTTATTTATTTGCTTATTGTTTCATTACTTAATCATTTATTCCTTTATTTATTTAATCATTCATTTGTTCAAAAATATTTTTAATAATAAAGAAGAGAATATTTTATTAGAAAAATATTTCTTTTTTCACTTTTCCCCATGCAGAAAGAGAGAAGACTTTCCACTTTCTTTTGTTTTGAAGGTACACATTTACAGCCAAAACTGAAAAAATGTTTCAATGCAAATTTAATTAGAAAATGCATTGTTATTTCTTTATGTGCAGTAATTTTTAAAACGAATTTCCAATATCTTTACATTGAAAAGGTGTAATCTTACCTATTTCACATTGATCCTCACATTCCCGAATATTTCTCCTTCCTTTTTCCGATTTTCGAAATAGTTTGGTATACTACCCTGCAACGTTTCTTGACAAAAACATCGTGACGTCAGCGTGACGTTTGCGTGACGTTAGCCTATGAAAAACGAGCTAGATAAAACGTCACAGCCTACTTGGCGAATTAGAGGAGATCGCTGACTGCTTGTGAGCTCTTATTGGTCCCGCTCGTAGTGACGTTCAGTGTCAAGTTAAGTTGCTGTCTAGTATAGCGTTACCCATGAGTAGTGAACCTTTATTTGTGACTATTTTTCTTTTTTTAACGTCGCTGAGTTTTTTTCCCATGTATGTGTTCAAATCGCGATTCACAGAACCAATAAAAACATGCAGTGAACTCTCACTTATACGCTGGAGCAAAGGACCAACGGAAAAAGGCGTATAAGTCGGAGACACGTATAAGTGAACTAGCCTATTTAAAGGACTAAAACACAACATAGGTTAAAATGAGAGAATGAGTAAGAATGTTTCTATGGAAAGGGACAGATTACTACGGTTTGGCAGTTACTGTAACGTAACTACAATGATAAAGAGAAAACAAAAATTGAAGCATACATAATTACAAAGTTTCCTTTTAAAACGATGCATGATAGATAATTGTCCCTCTCCGAACTCTAGTTCATGCGGAAAAATGCTTTCCGTGAGCAATAAAGGCGAAAAATTAAGGAGGAAAGTGATGGAAAATGCTTATTTTTTAAAGAAAATGAATTAAATTTTTTACATTTTAATGAAAATTCGGCGCATAACTGAAATATTTATATTTCGAGCGACACATAAACGATTGATACTATCATTATTTTGCTATGGAATGTGCTGGGACCAATAAAAACCGTCGTATAAGTGAGAAAGGCGTATAAATGAGGCGGCGTATAAGTGAGAGTTCACTGTATAAAGAATATTCCTAGGCCTGAAACTTTGTGAGAGCACAAGCAAAACGACATATGGATGCTGGACTATTATTTATAAAGATAAATGCGGCGAATGCCAGTGGCATGTGTCAGAGCATTTGGCAGCGCTTAGTTCGTGAGGAAGGAAAGAATGACGAAGATATTAATGGATGGAATAAGACAAGAAAAGAATTTCAGTTTAATTTGCGTGGCGGGGAAAGTTGGCATTGATCCTAAAAAGTAGTCCAGTTCCAGAAGTCGTAAGAGAGAGCAATATTTTTCATGAACAGAACCCAAGTACAGTTCATTCACGTCTGTGAACTGATAAATGTATTTATATTAATGGCAATTCCTTTTTAATAGGCTTTTATTAGTTTCACATGTGAGTTTGTTTGTCAGTATGTAAATAATTCTGAATAAAAGATAAAATTCATGTAAAAAATGTAAAAGTAATGTATTTAAGGGTCATTCCATCGTGACTAACGTAACATTCAGAGCTGATTTTATAACTCATTTTACCTGTAACTTAAGGGATAAAAAATAATTTTTTGTTGTGTTGGTGGATTTGCAATGTAGATGGTGTACATGTATTATTTCGGCTAAGAATTTAAAATAAAATTACTGACAACAGATATTTTTTCAACCAAAAATAGCAGTGTGACTAACGTAACATTTTTGCAACCTTGAAAAATAATGTTCATGTTATGAGGCAAAAATTTCTGAAATTTAAGCAAGTGCTACAATTGGCTGATATATTTGAAAAATATGGAATGTTAGCTTTTAAAAAAAATAAAACACATTTATTAAATTTTGAATTTTTTTAGTCTTAACTGTCACTTTTTCTGAAAATGGAGTGTGACTAACGTAACGTGACTAATTTAACCATCGAATAACAAACAATAGATAAATTAAAAAATTATTTCGGCTAATATTATTGATAATTACATTACTTTTTCCTTTTTTTAAACTTATTATGTTGCATATTTTTATTTATACATATATTTATTATTATTTTAATAATTTTATGTATTTTTTTTATTTATTTATTTTGGGGTAAGAAATTGTAAATGGAAGGCTCCCTTTTAACTTAATTGAATCTGT
>JAXGGA010008250.1:0-57995 GCA_038373865.1 Uloborus plumipes
TTTCTACAAGAAGTGTGATCAAAGTAAATCCGCTTGCTCTGTAGAATTCAAATTTCCCTGTAAGAAATAATGTTAATATTTTTCTTGTTAACAGCTTCGTATCTTTCTTACGCTTCATTTCACTTCACTTCTCGAGGGGCCACAGTACCTGTCATTGTTGTGACTTAACCTGATGCGGCACCTCGAGACTTTTTATTGGACGATTAAAACAATTACAACATCTAATTTTTACAAAAACATAAGACGATTACAACAAATGGTTCCACGAAGCATAACACCATTACAACATATTGCGACAAAAAAACATCAGATAATTGAAACATGTAACTACAAAAAGTTCTCTTAAAAAATACTATCAGCAAAAATAAACATTATGAATGGTGGTATAGTAATACATTGCAAAGTTTAAAAAGTGTGGTATGCATTAAGCGCTACAGTCGTTGTGGATTTGGCCAGACGAAGAAGGTAATACAGCCCATTACAGTTCCCTATTACAGTTTCTCATAAAAACATATTTACACGGAGGGTTATATAGCAGTTGTATAGGTAAACGAGAAGAGTGGGATAGAAAACTTTGTCTATTACAATGATTCTGTGCCTCTCTTAGGAGCGCGCCGCACAAATTGGAAACTACTGTCTTCTCTCCTTGTAATTGCAAAATGGGAGCTTCATGCACAAGAAATTGGTTTAAAAGACAGATCAATTCTGTACCTCAGAACCAGACTAACGTAAGTCCACTTTCGTCATTTTTCAGTAGAGGGGAAAAACGATGTATTCGACAATCATTTTTCCCCTCTACCGAAAAATGACGAAAGTGGACTTACGTTAGTCTGGTTCTGAGGTACAGAATTATCGTTGATAGGGAACTGATGAATGAAGAACTCTATGCCAACTTGATACAAAACTACTTATCGGACATTTTGGTTCCAAAAGTGTATACGTTTTAACACTAGTATGTAAAGGTCGAGACTAGCGGTCGCCACTCGCCAGTGGTGACCAAAAATACTTCTTTGGCCACTACCAAATGTGATGATAGTCACCAAACTATCGACCTACTTATTTTTCTGAACAAAAATACAAGATGCCGATGCATCGTGCCGATTATGTAAAGCAAATAGCCATCAGCATCGTCACAGGCACCATGGTTAATTTCGAGCGAATATCGACCCATCTGCTTTACAAGACATCTGAATAACATAACTTAAATCTAGAAAATGGAATGAAGTGCCTTTATAGTGAAGTGTCTATATAGCGGCTCTGCTATACCCAGTGTAACCAGAAGAGGCGGCCGGAAGTGAAATTTCCAATGATTGTTGTCATAGTTACGGCGCTATGGACTTTTATCCCACCTAGCTTTAGTAACAACGGTTTCATGCAAATGATGGAAATTGTTTTATGCGCAAAATTCAATCAACGTTAATATAATACTTTTTGAAGTATTTATATAATGGATCCTCATGATGGCAGGCTTTGCTAAAACAAACTATTTCGCACTAGATTTGTTTTTGTAGAACGTTTAGAAATAACTGAGATATGAGGACATAAATAAAAGCGTAAGCCTAATTTGATTTTAAGAAAATAAATGAAATGCCTCAACAGCAGTGTATAAAAAAAGAGTGAAACTGTTGTCTTTAGTATGGTTTCCATGGAGACGATGCAAAATTTCTAAAATTGATAGGGTCATTCCATGTGAAATCAACTAGCCTCAAAACTTGACCATCACCAATTTCAAAAAAATCATAGGGTTGAATACGTCTATAAAGTGAGACAAAAAATAATTTTAATTTTTTTTCAGCTGTTAGTTTTCTGTGGGGGACCCCTTAAAAAACTCAAAAAATGTCAAAAAGTCGAATTTTGGTACATACAAAGATTCAATTTTCTCAGCTTCTATTGCAGCTAAAGTCTTTTGTTATCTGTCATTTTAAAGCTCTTTAAACAAGCTTTCATATGATATATGACTTGACAAGGTTTCGTGATGTTAATATTTCCAGGTCACCCAAAGCATTATTTGACCTTGAATATCTCAAAAAGTGTATTTTTTAAAAATCTGAAAAAAAAAATATATATATATATATATATTACTTCCTAATGTAGTATATATGTGGTAAACATTTCAGAATGGGACAGCAATGGGATCTGGATGAAAAGGGACACAGACTTTTTACACTCTTACCACTTTATTGTAATGCCTATGGCTCCTGATGATATATAATACAGAAATATTGCAAACTGTGAAATGCTAGTTATAAGTGACGGTTGGCATATTTCCCTTCTTATGTTGAGAGGCTATAAATCATTCCTGTAGCGTTTCTCCTAGGGTCCACTTTCGAAATAATAACACTTATAGGCACATTGAAAACATTTTCAAAGTCAGGATAGTAGAAAGAACTTGAGGGTCTATGAGGATGCAACTTCTTGATTTTTACATTCTGATTTTCTTCAGCTGTGTCTAAGAAGCACCCTATCCACCAATATCCATTATGCTTGCAGGTCAAGAATCTAACCATTTCTGACAATCAAGATCGCCCTTGATAGTTGTAGTACGTTCTATGCTTATAGTGTTGGAAAATGAATATGCTATCACTTGCATCTGATTCCTATTTAATAGCATGAAACAAAGAAGACTCTGAGTACCTGGTATTGTTCTTGCTGTCCTTTTTTCTGGATTTCAAAGCCTCTTTTTCCTGATTTATTGATTTGATATGCTCATTTGCCCAATCAAACAACTGTCGTGGTGTCATGATTTGATTGTCATAAACCATTTTTGCAGACGGGCTCTAGCAAAAATTCATAAGGCACAATATGGGATGTGTCAAAAAAAAAAAAAAAAACGCCACTCTGCTTTAATCTCGAAATCTGATTCATGATTACTCATTTTAAGGAAATTCAGTCTATTTCTGTACTGTGAGGCAGCTCTATCACAGAAGTAATAGATCAAACTTAGTTTGGTGGCATTATTCATTTTCAAGATTCAGCAATAAGAAAATTTATGAATACATATCTCGTTACAATTTCAGACTGCCTCACTCATGGCGCAATAGCAGTTTACCTTTTGCTAGAGCAAAATGATTTATGACAGTCAAATCATGACACCTCGACAGTTGTTTGATTGGGCAAATGAGCATATCAAATCAATACATTTTCAATATTGCATAATTGAAGATTATAAACAGGAAGAAGAGGCTTTGAAATCCAGAAAAAATGACAGCAAGAACAATATCAGGCACTCAGAATCTTCGTTGTTTCATGCCATTAAATAGGAATCAGATGCAAGTGATAGCATATGATTTTTCAACACTATAAGCATTGAACGTACTACAACTGTCAAGGACGATCTTGATTGCTCAGAAATGGTTAGATTCTTGACTTACAAGCATAATGGGTATTGGTGGATAAGGTTCTTCTTAGACAAGGCTGAAGAAAATCAGAATGTAAAAATCAAGCTGTTGCATCCTCATAGACCCTCAAGTTCTTTCTACTATCCTAACTTTGAAAATGTTTTCAATGTGCCTATAAGTGTTATTATTTCGAAAGTGGACCCTAGGAGAAACGCTACAGGAACGATTTATAACATCTCAAAATAAGAAATGGAATATGCCAATCGTCACTTATAACTAGCATTTCACAGTTTGCAATATTTCTGTATTATATATCTTCAGGAGCCATAGACATTGCAAAAAGTGGTAAGAGTGTAAAAAGTCTATGTCCCTTTTCATCCAGATCCCATTGCTGTCCAATTCTGAAATGTTTACCACATATACACTACATTAGGAAGTAATATATGTATATTTTTCAGATTTTTAAAAAATACACTTTTTGAAATATTCAAGGTCAAATAATGCTTTCGGTGACCTTGAAATATTAACTTCACGAAACCTTGTCAAATTATATATCATATGAAAGCTTGCTTAAAGAGCTTTAAAATGACATATAACAAAAGACTTTAGTTGCAATAGAAGCTGAGAAAATTAAATCATTGTATGTACCAAAATTCGACTTTTTGCCATTTTTCGAGTTTTTTAGGGGGTCCCCCACAAAAAAATAGCAGCTGAAAAAAATTTTAAAATCATTTTTTTTTGTATCACTTTATAGACGTATTTAACCCTATGATTTTTTTTGAAATTGGTGATGGTCAAGTTTTGAGGCTTGTTGATTTCACATGGAATGATCGATACGCCTATTTTAAAGTAACCGAGTACAGTACGCGTACAAAAAGCGCGTTGGAGAAAACAGGTGTCGAAACTTCAGATGTATTGCTTGATTGATGTTAGACCATTTCAGTTCATAAACTTTTATTAAATTTAAGAAATCAGTTATCTTGCTGCATTTGCTCAAAGTGGCCTTTTACTTGAATTCTCTTCAGATATTTACTACGTTATTGTACCAGTTTACGTATTGTAAACCAGTTACTACAATATTTTAATTTAAAATGCTTCAAACATAGCTCGATCCTAACAACTCCTGTAACTAAAATGTGGGATAGGTTAGCCTGTCTTTTTAAGGAGTTCTTTTCAGTCTGTGAGACAAATAAAGCTTGAGACTAAAAAATTTTGATAGTGGCCAGTGACCAGTAAACCCAAAAAAGTTAGTGACCACTTTGGCGTTGTTGTTGGCCACTTTGGCGCTGTTGGTGGCCACTTTGAACCCTGCTCCGAAATTGTAATCCCACTTCACTTCATTCTGCATATAGTAATATTACATTATGTACTTGCATGTATCTTAAATAAATTACTATATAGAAAAGAAAAATGTTTAAAAAAAACTTAAACCTTTTCTGAAAAAAAAAAATATTTACTTTCAAATCCTAATAAGACATTATGCAAATAAAACTTAAACTAAACAAACCTGAATACTTGAAGTTTATAAAAACATTTCATTTAATTTGCTGATTAATCATAAATTTGGTCATCTTTGAAGATTTTCCCGATAAAGTTTCATTGCGTTTTCTAGATCGAAATTATGTATTTAGTATTTTGTACAGCATGTGGGTCGATTTTTTTTCTGAGTTAACATCGGCAGCCAGTGATGATGCTAATGGTTATTGTCTTTTCGTAATCGGTAAGATACATCGTCAGTTTGTATTTTTGTTCAGAAAAAAAAGTAGATCGCCAGTTTGTCGACAAATATAACTTCTTGCAGTCGCCAAAGAACATTTTTTGGCGCTATTGGCGAGTGGCGACAGTTAATATAAACCTTTTGAGATAAATGAAATCATAAGCATTCATATTAGTGACATTAACATGAAAAAATGAGACAGGGGTCTTTTTAGACGAATGTGGAAGAACAGAAAGAGGAAAAGTGCCATTTAAGTAAGCATATCTACTAGACAGTGAAAATAAGCACTTCGATCAAACAAAGAGCTACGAATGACTATGTTCAAAAGTGCAGCCCCTATCAGAAAAACAATAGCATCATTTCTCATAGTTCAATAAGCTACAATGGCCACCGCTTGCATGAATTACCTTTGTTCTAAATAGTTTTGAGTTAATAAAGCGACTGCTTCAATACAGCGACTAATTCAATAAAGTTGGAATTCGTTCTTACTCGGGGTAATTTTTATATATTTTTTTTTGAGTGCATTGTATTGTTATACCCGAATACATTATCGGGAGACGTTTATTTTGGCTTCATCTCTTTGTCAAACCCGACTGTTTCTCGGGTTTGTGCTTGAAAAAGTGTTAAAAATCAAAATAACTTGACAGTTAAAGGGTTAAATCCAAAAAACTGCAACAATTTCATAGTTTTATACTCACTTTTATCTTCACTTTTTTGAAGTGAAGTCTCATCAAGTTAGTGGACTTCTCTCTGATGCTAAAGTATTTTAGTTAGCAATGTGAAGATACACACAGATTCAATATGAGGTTATATGCCTGCATCTCGGCTATTCCTATTTGCTCATAATGCTGCCGGAAACTTCAGGCTAAGGATGCCGTATTGATGCCCATTACTATCTTTAATTCTGGCAAGGTTTTTCGATGCCTATCAACGAATAAATTTCCGACTTATGAACAGAATGTTACTCCTTTAATAATGCAAAATATGCAAGAGAAAAACCAGTATCTCTGTTTAGCTAATACTAAAAAAACAATGCAGAAGCAAAAAAAAAAAGTTTATAAAGAACAAAAAATATAGATATGAAAAAAATAGAACTAATGATTAAACACAAGTCAAAAAATGACTCATAAAAAAGAGTTTATTGAGCTCTAACTTATTTTTTTTTACTAGCTAAATAAATATACCTATGTTTATTAAAATACGTTGCTTTTGAAGCTATGTTTTTTTGAAACCAAAAAAAGTCTGAGCAGCAGCCGTTATTCTTTGACATACAGGTAGTTAGAAAAACATTTTGAAAAATGCATTAATGTTTCGTTTAACAGAGTGAATACTTCTTCTTTTTTTGCATCAAAATCAGGTAGTTTACTGACTGGGAATGATGGATTGCTCCATTACTGGTATTAAACTAATGACGTGAGTAAGCAGCTGTTTCCACATCTGCTAAAATTCGTTTTTGTTTTGTCTGCTGCACAGAATGGAGTTGCAGTCATTAGGAATTTTCCGCAGAACGATGAAGACAAAATAAAAGTTAACTGTTTCAACCGTAAGAAAAATTCTTGAATTATCATACGCCATTATTCTCTATATCAGTTAATCCTAATAGTATTGAAAGTACATGATCAGAAAATTACTAGTGGGCAGTAATATATCGATTGATATTATGTAGTCCATGAAGATTTCAAGATTTTTCAAAATTAAATTGTGTTTCAAGGTATTCTAAAGTCATTCTTACACTGCAAAAAATGAACTGCTGTTTTTACAGTACAATTTGGTAGTCGAGGTTACAATTTAAAACTGTAAAATGCACAGTAATAAACTATAAAACTAGCAATTTTACAGTTTTGTACTGTAAAGTTAGAAACTTGACAGTTTATTGCCGTAAAATTTAGCTGTATTACACTGTAAAAACAGCAGTATAACAAGGCCGTATCCAGAAAAAAATTTCGGGAGGGGTCCAGTTTCGCACATTGCCCAAACACACATATTTTTGTGTGTTATGAGTAATTTCTCCCTGACTTCCCCCTCCCCTCACAATGTTTGATATGTGTGTGTGACTGTGTGTGCGATGTGCTTGACTGTGTGTGTGTGTGTTTGTTTTTTTTTATTTGATTATTCTTAGTATTTTTTTTTTTTGAACTAGACCTTTATTAGGGGTAGGGGTATCAAGAGAGATATGCAATGAACTTTTTAAAGTGGTGCTGATCCGGGGTTTTTTTCCCCGGGTAATTTTTTGAAAAAAAGTTTTAAAATTCTTCATTTTGAAGCCTTATATGGGGCAATTGGGACTCCAAAAATATGTTGGAAAAGTAAGCAAACAATCTTTTCAGTATAGAGTAACTTTTCAGTATTCTTTTGCAAATTAACATCAATCAAAGCATAAAAAATGTTTAGCTTAAAAAACAATTAACATTAAGCGACAGAGAGGAAGGACAAGGGAGGAGAAAAGATTTATCACTTGCACTAGACATTATCACTTGCTTACATCGGTTTTCAGCAAAGTTACATAGTAGTTTCTGATCAGTTCCCCAACTCACCGACAGACACATCACTTAGTGACATAAAACAACCAATAGTAAAAACCGCATGAAATTCTTTAAAAGAAATGGTATAGAGATTTAAAAAATAATTAACGAGAGTAACATTCTGGGCATTTAGTTAATTCATAGGTTATTTATTTGATAAGAAATGGGATGGAAGCACTTTTAAAGGAGTTTCAAAAAGGTATTTAATGATTTTCAAAGACTCCAGAACAGTTAAAATTCTTTAAAGCATTTCATTTGCACTTTCCAGTCTCTGATGTTTTAATAGTTGATTGGACAGTTTTACGAAATTGTTAAAACTTTGAAAGACACACCTGTTTAAGATTAAAAATAGATATTAAAAAATACTTATAACGACAATTTCTTTTTCAATCACTAGTCCTGCGGAAAACGAAAAAGAATACAATAGGGTAATATTTTTTCTCGAGCTTAACATATTAATAAAGGAATCAATTACAAACAGGGACGTCATTTCAAGTTTTTCCAGGGGGGGGGGGAAAGGGTCCAAACACAATAAAATGTCAAAGAAAAACATCAAGAACCACGCCCACTTATATGTAACTACATTGATTTCTCAAAGCCAGGGGGGGGGGGAGCAATTGACCCCCTTTGCCCCCCCTAAATGACGTGCCTGATTACAAAGGAACTTCCAAAATACTGAATTATGTATTTAATAAATAGTCAGAAATGAAACATGTGAGTTACAAAAAATTATTTTTGAAAATATGCTACAAAAAATGCTGAAACATGATTTTTACATTACGCAGAATATTTTTTTTTTTAATTTAAGGAGCTGAGTTTCGCGCAACTTGATGCCCACCTCCACCCATTTATGTTAGAAACTTTAAAACTCAAGGTAGACAGCTACATTTAGCAAAGTTTTCAAGGTTTTTAAGCATTTGTAAATGAATTTTTTTTAAAGTCACTTTTGTCCAAGATTGGTGAGCCCCCAACAAAGCAGAGGGTCTGTGAACGTATCCGTTTTTGTGTAGTCTTGTTGATTGAAAACATGTAGAGCTATTAAAATCCCTCGAGGGTTACAGATGCTTATAAATGGGGACCAACGAAGTACTCTTAATTGAATCAGAGATGGTGAGAAGCAATCTCAGCCTAGTCGGAAACTAGGGGCCCGACGATTAGGGGGTAAAAATTTGAGTGGAATAAGTTTTATGGGAGAGGAGGGTGGGGGCGCGGATCAAACTGACAAGTAACTTGCCTTGAGCCTGAATTGATTTGGAAAAGAGAGCTGGAAGTGTTAATGAGAGTCTTGTTTTCAAGTATGTTTTGCAACCCATGAAAATTTGAATTGTCTTTTTTTTTGCACTTCTTGAAATTTTCACTCGTTTAATAGTTAAAAAATTAAGTAAAAAAACCTTTTTTTTTCGCCTTTTAAAATAAAAAAAACAAAACTTTTTTTCTGTTTTACATCACAAAACATTTCGGGTTTTGGGAGGAGGGGGAGGGGGAGGGGGAGGGCCCGGTCCGTCGGGCCCCCTCTCTGGATACGGCCTTGCAGTATAATACTGGCAGCCGAGGTTCCAGTTCAAAACTGTAAAATGCACGGTAATAAACTGCTAAATTAGCAATTTTACCGTTTAGTACTGTAAAAGTCAAATTTTCGCAGTTTATTACTGTAAAATTAGCAATTTTTACAGTTTTGTACTATAAAATTAGCTGTATTTTACTGTAAAAGCAACATTCATTTTTTAGTGTCGCATTTTAAAACCTTTATTTACAAATAGACAAAATTGCTGGACCAAATTAACATAATAATTTAATATTTTCAACTCTTACGAAATAGTCAACAAATTCTCTAGCTGCAGTAGGCATGACAAACAAAATGGCATTCTAATTAATGTTTAATGGGTTATCTTTGGGCTCAATAAAAAAAGCTTATAAGAAACTTTGGTGCATCGTTTGTCCTGCTGTAAGGTTTTTTTCTTAGTGAATTTACTCATACAAAAATTTCTTTTATTGATTTCAAAGCAATGCGAAGTTGCTGCACTGTTAGAATATTTGGTTGATAGACTTGAATTCAGATTTTCGTGCATTGGGTGGATAGCGTTTAAAAACAAATTACGCACTGAGGCATTTATTCTTTCTCACCAAGAAACTACGCGATAGTTTAATAGTGACAAAAATTTGAATAAATAGCAACCATTTCACTTCACTCTCCAGTGTACCCCGTACCTAGCGCAACTCGTGGTTTAACCGAGATGGGGCCCTGAAGAGAACTCTGTTATTTTTATCCAGACCAAGACCCGAGCAAACCACTGGTCTAGTACCCCCAGAGGTATCGTTTCACTTGGAGGACTCTGTGACCACGACCCTTATTTTACGTCGCCCAGCCACCATTAGTAACGACGGTGGATCTTTGATCGGCTAGGATCGAACTCGGGACCCTCCAGATACGAATAAGACACCTTACCAATTGCGCTACCATGGCCAAATAAATAAATAGCAACCGAAAGATTATTGCAAAACATGTTTCCGGACGCAGACATTTTTGCCCTCTTGTTCCCACTATCGAAATATGAAGTCTTAAAGTCTATCGAAATTTCAAAGAAAAGTTTCCAATTCAATGCGTTTCAGTGAATAATAAATCACACGCGTTCGCAGATACGGAGGTAGGCGGTAAAATAATGAGATAAATTTCTCACAATGTCGCAAAATTTGGTGCGTTTCTTAAAATTTTGGCAGTTTTAAAGACCTTACATTTCAACAACGAGAGGACGAGGCCAAATTATTTTTGTGTCGAAAATATGCTTCAAGATGTCCTTTCGATTGCTAATCTATCTGAACTTTTCTCATCTATCATTTCTCTTATGTTAGCCTATTTGAATGACACCTATAATATTTTGTTTGGGAATTTAAAATATACGAATTCTGTTCATGAAATACTAAACTTACAAATACAGTTCAAAAATAGTCCATTTGTATAGCTACCAGTTATTTTCAGGACTTTGTTTGTATATGTAAGTAAGAAAACTTTTTCCTTTTAACGGATCGAAGGGTAATCATCCGCTTTTATGAAAGGTTTCTCTCCACAGGTGTGAGAGGGATCACAAATTGTTTTTAAAAACTAATATCGTATAAATATTCCATGTCCCGTTAAGAGTAAAAGCCGTGATATCAGAAAAGCCGTTTTTCTTTAATTAAATTTTTTTTTTTATTGATGGAGTAGTGAAATTCCGTCCTCGGGGTTTTATCGGGACACTGGAATTCGGGAAAACAAAAAGAAGGGAAGTAGACGATGCTTAGAAGGGATAAGAATTGCCATTATGAAGTCCACAAAGCTGGTGAAGTGAGACACTAACCAGAACAAGATTCTTCACTTGTTATCACAGCAAATAACGATAGGTAAATCTTGTAACCACCACGTCAAGACAGAACAGTCAATGCTGTTCATTGGCTGTTAAGTCTCTTGAACAGCCAATGCTGTACTCAGCTGCGAGAAGTTTCATCTATATATATAAAATCAAAGTTTGATGACGTCACGGGTTCGGGTCAAACTCTCTCCTGGAAAATTTACGCAACGTACGATTATGAAAATTGGTACAAAATTATTCCGCACACTGATGATGTGCAAGACGTAGCCGAAATTTTTAAATTCGCCCTAGATTTTTTAAAAATTTATTTAAAACTTATATTCACAACGTATCGCTCCTTTTTCTTTTGCACTCCAAAAGGGTTTTCTTTGTGATTGAAGTGAAATCAATTGCCAACTTCTGGCATGTGCCATGTGCGTTTATTTACAGTTTTCAAAGTAAGTGTCATTCGCTTTATTTCGTTCATTCCGCTCTGATTTATTTTCTTCTTTTGCTGGATTACTTTTTTTAATTTCCTGACATTTACTTTGTTTTTGGGGCAATAATTTTTCTTCTCTTTTACTTAATTTGGCGGATTATTTATTTACAAAATTTCTTCAATTCGTATTAGCACTATAGTATTAGTACGTTTTCCAGTATTTGGTAAGTAGCTGATAACATTGTTTATCAATTTTCCTCCAGGGTTTTTCTTTCAAAATTTTCAATTTACTTACTAAAATTCTTTTGTGGTGGTTTACATACATTTATCACACATGAAAATATTTACTTTTTGAAATTTCTACTATGCCACGCATTGCATTATTTCTCATGGTATGTTCTTTTTGCTCCTAATTTCATACATACATAGCCCTTAATTGCATCTATTTAACAAAGTTGTTTAAATTAAATGTTTCAAAAGTTACAAAATGTTTGCTTTTGCTACTAAGCTCCTATCAGTTGCATGAGAAATGCCTCCTCTACCTAAAGGGAGGCGATGTTTGCGTAGTCGTAATTTACATCAACGAGAACTTTGGAAGCAAAGAATTAACCAAGAAACATCCTTACAGAAAGAAATAAGACTTGAGCATAAAAGAATTACACGTCAAACAACACGATTACTCCAGATTGGTGGCACTGCTACAGTCGCTAGCACTTCTGATGTAATTAATAGCATACCTGCTGTGGTTAGTACCCCCACTTCACTTAATGCTACAGTTAATATAGTGAATGGCGAAATAAATGCTCGGCAAACAACGCGATTGCTTACGATTGGAGGCACATCTGCCGCAATCCATAGCACATCTGATGTAATTGGTGGCATATCTGCTATAGTTAGCAGGAAATACTGTATTTAATGGCACGCATGCTTTTCAGTGCAGTCTCATAGTTTGGGATGCATGCACCATGTCACGTAAGTTTGCATTTGAAGCTCTTGATCGTACACTACAAGACCTTCGTTGCAATAATAGCATTATGGGTGGTATAACTTTATTACTAGCTGGTGATTTTCGCCAAACTCTACCAGTTATTCAGCGTGGAATAAGAGCTGATGAAATGCATGCATGTATTAAATCTTCTTATATTTGGAATGGAATTAAAAGATTAAAATTGTAAACACATATGAGAGTTTATTTAACAGGGAATTCTAATGCGCAGTCATTTGCTGATGATTTACTTCAACTTGGAAATGAAGCCTTGGAGGCAGAAAATCAAGGTGGAATTATTTCTCTTGATAGAATTGGAACTGCTGTTGCCTCACGACAGGATCTTTTGGGAGCTGTATTTTCAAACATAGTAAGGCATTATATGGAAGAGAACTGGTTGTGTCAAAGAGCTATTCTTGCTCCAAAAAATGATGCTGTCGATGTTACAAATAAGCAGCTGCTATCTCGATTTCCTGGTTCTTCTCAAATCTACAAATCAGTTGACACAGTTTGTAACATTGATGAAGCAGTTAATTACCCAACAGAGTGTTTAAATTCTTTAGAAATTTCAGGAGTTCCATTGCATATTTTGGAATTAAAAGTTGGAGCGCCAATTATGCTACTAAGAAATTTAGATCCTTCTTCACTCTGTAATGGTACAAGACTTACTGTTAAAAAATGTCACAGAATATCATTGAAGCCACTATTATTACTGGATGTGCGAAAGGAAAGGAAGTTTTATTCCTCGAATTCCAATTATTCCATCTGATGTTTCTTTTGAATTCAAACAATTGCAATTTCTTATTCGTTTAAGTTTTGCCATCAGCATTAATAAATCCCAAGGGCAATCTTTAAAAGTAGTAGGTCTCGATCTGGAAAGTCCATGTTTTTCACATGGACAGTTGTGCTTTGACTGCTCAAGAGTGGGAAGTAAAAATAATCTGTATATTTTTGCTCCTGGAGGGAAGACAGTTAATGTCGTTTAACCTGAGGCCCTTCAAGCATAAGAATCTAAAGCATTTAAATTTCTTCTTTTGTGTATTTATTTATTAACATTTTGCCTAACAGGTTTTAACTAAGACTATGAAGCAGTGTTCATTCCTTTAACTTTTCCAAAAATTAGAAAACATTTAGTTTCAACTCGGCTTCTACCCACTAAAAAAAAAGATATTGCAAAAAAACTCTCATCGAAATTAATTTTTAAAATTGGAGGGAGGTCATAATGTTAGGTTTGTTTTTTTATTTGTTTTGCCACTTACCTATGCTTCTCTGACTGTAAATTGCAATTTTAAAACAAAATTATTTTGCTGCATTAAGATCAATATTCAAGTTATGTTTCTGTCAAAAGATATGTCGCTAAATCTACGCATGGACAAAAAACATTTCAGGAGAAAATATCCTACAATCTTATTCAGAAAAGTACAGTCATATTTTTATAATGTATCGCCGCTTTCCTGTAGCTGTTCTGACACTGAATTTTGCTTATATCTACTGATATTTAATTTGTTCAACATACATAATAAGTCTTCTTCTTTTAGACGTCAGTAGCTCCACTCAGTTTTCTTTATTGAAAAACATTTTCTCCTGCAGCTATCATTTCAAAGCTCTCTTGCATCATTAAAATCAATTTGCAATGCCAAGATGTGTCTATATTTTCAACCGTAAACATGTCTGAAACAATTGTTGAAAGAAATATCATACTTTCTGAAAAATTATGAAAAATCGCATTTTTGTGGCACAAACTTATTGATTTTGTGTCATGTAACACTCCTACTTCTTCTTCTTATCTCCCAGCTCAAATAAACCATTGACCCTGAGGAAGTCCGCAACCATCAGAGGAGACGAGTAAATATCCTCTCTGGAAATTCCGAGACAATCCAAATTGTGTTTGGGGGAAGCTCGGTGCTGGTGGCATTTGGTACACTGGGGAAAGGTTTTCTCGCCATCTGCGTATTTTAAGGTTATGATATGGCCAGAAAATCTTGCTCCGAAATCCACTTTAACACATAAAAGTGGGAAAAGGCGAAGAGTCAAGCAATTAGATTTTTTTTTTTTTTTTGAACCATCTGGCCACTCACCTGTTTGTTATCTATCTTATTTGCTTTTTTTTACTGATGCTTAATTTGCGTAACTGCGGTAAGTATACTTTTGGATATCAATAGCTTTTGTGAACTTTCTTTGTTTAAAATTATTTTCCCTTGAAGTTTTTGTCCCCGACTTTTTTGTAATGTAAAACAAATTTTTCCAGTTATATTTCTGCCAAGATTTGTATCTCCCTCTCAATTTAAAAACCAAATTGTGTTATCTAATAATGCAACTAAAAAGAGTTTTTCAAGTATTTTGCTGTTGCCCAGCGAATATGCGAAACCCATGGAATGTTTGATGAAGGCATGAGCATACACATGTACAAATTAGTGTTATTTTCGTCTCCATTATCCAGAGTCATTCTAATCAGAAATTGCTTAACTAAAAGCCCATGTTCTTAATTATTCAGCTGCTGACAGAATTTGCAAGAATCTACGGGTACGAAGCATTTTAAATTTGTTTAAATTTCATGAAATATCCATCTTTTGACTCTGCTCCAACCCACTACAAGAGTTTTGGCAAAAATCTTTCGCTCCGAAAAACAATTTTAGTACGGAAGAGGGAGCGGGAGATTGAAATTAAGTTTGTTTTTTTTCAACATCTCGACACTTAATTGACATTGTTCTGCCATTTTCATTTTTGCTTATAATATACACTGAAGTGACAAAAGTCATGGGATAGCAATATGCAAATTTTCAGATGGCAGTAGCATCGCATAGAACAGGTATAAATGCGCAGTGCTTTTACAGAGCTTTCATTTCTGTTCAAGTTATTCATGTGAAGAGGTTTTAACGTGATGATGACCGCACGACGTGAATTAACAGACTTTGAACGCGGAATGTTAGTTGGAGCTAGACGCATGGGTCATGCCATTTCGGAAATCGTTAGAGAATTCAACATTCCCAGATCCACTGTGTCAAGAGTGTGCCGAGAGTATGAAATTTCAGGCATAACATCCCACCATGGACAGCGCAGTGGTCGACCGCCTGCACTTAAAGATCGAGACCGGCGACGTCTGCAAAGAGTCGTAAATTCTAACAGACAAGCAACACTGCGTCAAATCACCGTAGAAATCAATGTGGGACGTACAATAGACGTGTCTGCTAGAACTGTGCGGAGAAATTTGGATTTCTTGGGCTATTCCAGCAGAAGACCGACTCGAGTGCCTTTACTGACAGAACGACATCGCTTGCAGCGACTCTCGTGGGCACGTGAGCATATCGGTTGGTCCCTAGATGAATGGAAAACCGTGGCCTGGTCCGATGAGTCACGATTTCAGCTGGTAAGAGCCGATGGTAGGGTTCGAGTGTGGCGCAGACCCCACGAAGCCATGGACCCAAACTGTCAGCAAGGCACTGTTCAAGCTGGTGGTGGCTCCGTAATGGTGTGGGCTGTTTTTTCATGGCATGGACTTGGTCCTCTAGTGCGACTGGACCGAACATTGACTGGAAATGCTTATGTGCAGCTACTTGGAGATCACTTGCAGCCATTCATGGACTTTATGTACCCAAACAACGATGGGATTTTTATGGATGACAATGCGCCATGTCACTGGGCCACAACTGTTCGCAATTGGTTTGAAGAAAATTCTGGACAATTCCAACGAATGATTTGGCCACCTAGATCGCCCGACATGAATCCCATTGAGCATTTATGGGACACCATCGAGAGGTCTGTTCGTGCCCAAAATCCTGCCCCATCAACGCTTTCACAATTATGGACGTCTATCGAGACAGCATGGCTCAATATTCCTGCAGAAGACTTCCAACGACTTGTTGAGTCCATGCCACGTCGAGTTGTTGCACTTCGCCGGGCAAAAGGAGGGCCGACACGATATTAAGAGGTATCCCATGACTTTTGTCACTTCAGTGTACTAACTAATGTTTAGTTTGTGAAACTGAATTTAGTTTACTTCTTTTGGACGTCAATAGCTCCACTTAATTTTCTTTGTTGAAAAACATTTTCCCCTTAAGATTTTGTTCCAAACTCTCCAACAATTAAATCAATTTTCAAATTTTATTTCTGCCGAGATGTGTTAATTTTCTGAAGCCATTACATGTCGAAAACAATTTTCGAAGAAAATATCATACTTTCTGAAAAACTGAATAATCGCCTTTTGTGGCACAAACTTATGGATTTTGTATCATGTAATACTCCTACCAAACAGTCTCAGTCAAGTATTCTGGTGCTGCCCAGCAGATATGCTAAACCCACTGAAAGTTTGAAGAAACACATAAGAATCGACAAGTACAAATGGGTGTTATTTTTATCTCCATAGCTCAGAAACATTGAAATCAAGAATTGCTTAACCAAAAGTCGCTACTCTCAAAAAATCAGCTGCTGATCTAACTACGAGATCTAACTGATCTAACTCGTATTAGCCAAATCCAGCACGAGTTTACAGAAACTCGCAAGAATTTACAGCTACAAAACCGTAGTAACTGTTATGTGGCGTTACACCACATTTGAATGGGTTAAATAGTACAGTACATTGCGTTCATATTATTTGTAAAAAAAGTAAAGTCAATAACCCACATTCTAAGAAAATTCACGGAAAAATGTAATTTTGTATGAATTTATTATTCATGCACTTCTGGGATACAATGCCGTACAATTATCAAAAAGAAGTAGCTAACAAAACACAACTAACTACATGATACAAATACAAAATGGCGATGAAAATGGCGCAACCATATCAGACACATATATAACAAAAACTTTCGCATATTAAAATATTTACTAGTGATGCATACAGGGAGCAACCTTAGACGGTAAAAAGGGAAAAGGATAGAGATGAATTGGGGTACTCACGGTAATCCTTATAATTATATCATGTCTCCCTCCTCATCAGGCAAATGGCGTTGGTGGACCGTCACTAACTATAATCACGAATACTCCAAGACTTCCAAAACTCAACTGCCAAAAATTCCTAAATCCAGCAAAAACCAGCAGATACGAAAAATTCCTTTCCTAGGTTGCCAGAGCGAAGGAAACGGAAGACAAGATCCAAACACTTCGCCAAGGCGAGAAAGTCGACCCTACGCGTAGAGTTGTAAATATGCCAACAGGCAACACAGAAAAAAAATAAAAGGCACTAAATTTGCCAACAAAGCAACCGGGCGAAAGGAAGTTGAGGCGACGCATACTTGGGAGCCGTATCAGTTTTCCAATACAAAATGTCACCTTGACCGAAGCAAGCCTTCACCAGTAACGAAAGTGTGAAATGAAACTCAGGAGGAATGAGAATAGAAATGGAAAAAAGAAGGACTTATACAAAATGGGGTGGTTGACACCACATTTCCCCACTTAGATAAAGTTTTGAAAAAAAAAAAAAAAAAAAAATTGTCAACAGAACTTTGGGATCTAGACATAAACAAAGTCCCAAAAATGTAAACAAAACAGATGACAAACCGAAAAGAAATGAAAACAAAACAAATACCTGGTACGTGGAGACAACAGGTAGGAATGACATAAGTCCTGATTATCATACCTTCAGGAAAAATTTTGAACCTTCCTACAATAGTGGACCTTCAAACATGTGGTACCAAAACTTTGGGATAACTGTGAAAAATGGAACATAACTGTGAGCACCAGAGAAACAAACTTCAAAAAAATACAGTATATTTACACCTTATTAACACAAACATAACACAAAAATTTCTTTGGTACTTGATGATAATAATATTGAGAAGTACACTCAATTCCTGTATAGATTCTTGGCTAACTGTTACACTTAAAACAAATAATTTTAACAGGATACTGCATTTCTGAAAGAAAAAATTTACAATTATAAGTTCCACACAATCAGAAAATTCAACACATGCATGTTGATAGACACACTCCCTTGTTTTTTTTTTTTTTTTTTTTTTTGTTAAATTCGATTTTCCACAAAAACATGTGTTTTTTTTTTCTTAAAAAAAACGCTTAGTGTCTTATATACGCATGAAAAGTGAGAGCGTGACATCATGCAGTGCCTAACATGTTCAGTTTCTTTTCCGAAACATGTAATATGTTTAACCTTCATTTCCACTCATTATGAATTCACGTATGAAACGACAGTACAATTTACTTAATTATTCAAAATTTTCGTAGCTCACAAAAAACAAATTCTTTAAATAGTCCAAAAGAAATCATATCATCCACCATTGATTAAAAAGAAACAAAAAAACAAAAACGACAGTAGTATGATTATATTTCATACTTTTTTTTCTTTTCGAGCGTCAAATTCAATTGGCATTTCAACAAATTCGTGAAATTCTTTCCTTTTTCCGAAATTAAAGTGCATGTCACAAAGCAAGACAAGACGTGGTAACTCTATTTGTGGCCATCAAACAGGGTCACCACAAAATCTTGTAAAATTGGGATGATACAACTTTTTTTCTTGCAAATTATAAAGACTCAAATCTACATAATATATCTCCTTTGGCAAGGATTCGTATACTTATAACCCTTTTAAAAAACATTTGCATGATTAATAAATTCAGATTGTACTGGGATGAAAACAATAATATACAGTTGTTTATATACTGTTGCAGCATGTGTCTTTGTCAACAAATCTATTTTATCAAAAAATTCAATAATAGATGTTTACTTTTTGCACAACAAAATAACAAATACCACTCAAAACTTCACGAGGAAAATGCATCATAAACAACAGTACAAGTTATTTATATTAAATAACTTGAAATTACTAATGCTTTTTGTCAACCCGACGAACACTGTTTCCAAACAGATGTACATAATCATGAAGCAACTTAAAGTTGGCAAAAAAAAACTAGTTTCAAAATACAACATTGCATTTATGTTATCTTATATTTTATGACAAAGTGATGAAAACACAAAATTTCCAAACTTTCAATAAACTAATGAGATTATCGACATCATTACAATATTTGCCATTGCAATCCTTTCTGCATTTCATTAACATTGTGCATATAACATGGTAACTGATATTCATTATTGTAATGTGTCATGAACGAGTATTCCACATTTACATAAAAGTGAAGGATATAATTCAGAAAAGAAAAAAAATAAACCTGATTTCCAATATAATGTCCCGCGGAGAAGTATAACAATGATGTGGGCGAACAACGAATGAGTCCATATCTGGAAATTTAAATTCTGAAGACAATTATCAAGAACAAAACAATGAACAGTAAAAAACTTTGTAACTCTGTCAGAATGATATTACCAAAATTTAGCAAAATTGAAACATTAAGAGAAAAAAATTGTCACCAAAAGATAAGCCTGAGTCCAAGCAACTGAGTACACAGGTTCACTCCACCTCATCTATCGGCAAACACCAGTCGCTGAAAGGTCCCGTTCTACCATGGATCTTTGGAGAACAAGAAATCCAACAACCAGCACTTGAGGGATCCAAGTCTCAAGTTGTCATCCGGGTCAGCTGCAGATGAGACTCCTATGCACTAACTTCTGGGACGAAGGTCATATCTTCGACTAGAATGAAACTGATTTTGGTTATTTGAGTGTTCATAAGCATTAATGTGTGAAAATCTGGCAGGAACTGCAACAAGTCGATTAATGTGTATAAGAAGGACTGGAGAATTAGGTTGTTGATACTTTTGTATTTTATAAGTGACATTTGTATGTCTCTTAATAACCATATAAGGACCGAGATAGGAAGCATGAAATTTTTCCTTTGACTTCAAATAGACTATTGTTCGAGGTGAGAGTACACGGAGCTTGGCTTTTTGTGCTTGTCTGGTATTCTGATTTTCTTGGTACTTCTGTAAATTTTGCTTGGTTTGTTGATTAATTTTATCCATTTCATATTTTATTCTGTGTAATTCATTGTTCTGATTCAAAGAGAACTGCACGGAGGGGTTGTATATATCAAATAAACTTGATAGATCTCTTCCGAAGTGAAGTGCGTTGGGTGTAAATTTTGTTGCTGGATGCACGGCTGAGTTATATTGCATTAAATGCAATGAGACGGCATCCTTGAATGAGATAGATTGGCTTGTGAGTGCTTTTATAGTTGCTTTTAAGGCTGTATTTACTCTTTCTGTAATTCCGTTCGTTTCGGGATGCGAGATCGATGAAAATGTTATTTTAATACCAAATAATTCTGCAAATTTCTTATAACATTCAGAAATAAATTGTGGTCCTAAATCTGAATGAATTCTTGTGGGTCTTCCATGTGTAATGCAGTAATTAAACAAGTGTCGAGCTACTTTTTCAGCTGTGGTTTTCTTCAACGTGTATACTTGTAAATATCTAGAGAAGTGGTCAACCACTGTGAGGAGAGTCTGTCCAGACCTGAAGGGACCTACCAAATCTATGCTTACATATTCTCCAACTTGAGATGGAATATCATTGCACTGTAGAGGAGCTGGAACTATTCTATGATGTTTAGATTGGATACATTGTTCACAGGAAGTCACATAATTTAATGTGTGGACATATGAAGACCTCCAGTAATATCTTGAGATAATATTTTCATATGTTTTCTTCAAGCCAGGATGGGCCAAATGAGCAATTTTTAAAACTTTTTGCTGTAACGACATTGGGACAACAATTCTACCTTGTATGCATTCTTCGTGAGTGTCTTCATTATTATTATACAGTAGCAGCTTGGTTATAGGGTGAATGAAAAAAAACGGTGGAGTTTTAGGATCTCTTCGAGTAATTTGATCCATTATATTTGATGTTGTCCTGTCTTTCTTCTGTTCTCTAAGGAATGTATTAGTAGAGATGAAATTTTCGCTATCTTCGGAATCAATATTTATAAAATTTTGATTTGGAGTAGTGTCTTGAGACTGAGATGGGGATTCGAGAAAAACATTGTTGGTGTTGTCCTCAGATTCATCAAGTCTAAGTAATGTGACAGCAGCTTGATCATGAACTATGTTGGGATTGGAGGAAATGTCCTCAATGTTTGATTTTTCTAGTTGTATTCTGGACAAATAATCAGCAAAAAAATTTTTGGACCCTTTCAAAAATTCAAAAGTAAAGGAAAATGTGCTAATTTCTAGCATCCATCTAGTTTCTAGTGCAGCTGGACAAGAAGATTTGTTGAAGCGTTTCAATGAAAGAGCATCAGATAACAGGGTAAAGTGAGTTCCAAAAATAAAATACCGAAATGCATTAAATGCTTTATAGATGGCAAATAGTTCAAGCTTTAAAGAGTGATATTTTGATTCAGCGGTTGTCAAAGTTTTTGAAAAAAATGAAATAGGTATGAGGGTTTTGTCATCATCTTCTTGCATTAAAATAGCAGCGATAGCAATTTTGCTTGCGTCGGTTACTACATAAAATTTCTTATTCCAGTTGGGTTGGGAAATAAATGGTTTGTTTACAAAAATATTTTGAATTTTGTTGAAGACGTCAAAATGCTCTTGTGTCCAAATAAATGAAGAACTGGGTGAGGTTAATTTTTGTAAGGGATATATAAGTTTAGCATAATATGGGATAAGATGTCGGTAATATCCGCATACTCCTAAAAACCTTTTGACTTCTTTCTTGGACTTAGGTGTTGGAAAACTTGAAATCTTGACAATATTAGATTCTACTGGAAATATTTTATTCTTAGAAATTTTAAATCCTAGATAATCCACTTCTTCTAGGTGAAATTTACATTTGTCAGGTGAGAGTGTGATGTTGTATTTAATAAATGCACCAAGTAAAATTTTCAATTTTTGGATAGACTCAGAAAATGAATTAGAACAAATGATCATATCATCTTGATAAGAAAAAACATTTGAAAGTCCTGTTTCAGCCAAAATTGTGTCTTGTAGTTGTTGGAATAGGGCGGCACCATTCTTGATACCATAGGGAACTCTTTGATATTGAAATACTCCGAATGGAGTCGTTATGGCCAGACGTTTTTGTAATTCTTCTGGTAGCTTAATTTGATGGTAAGCCTGGTTTAAGTCGAGACACGTAAAGTATGTAAATTTTGAAACTTCAGCGATAATTGTACTTATCTTAGGGAGAGGATATGCCGATTGATTAATGATGTTATTGACTAGCCTTAGGTCTACAGCCAACCTATACTTTTGAGGTTTATTTCCTTCTTGCTTTTTTTTTACAACTAAGAGGGGACTTGCCCATTCTGAATCTGATCTTTTTAATATTCCACTTTCTTGCATCTCATTTAGCTGTTGTTTTACTGTTTCTTGTAATGCATGAGGAATGGGAAATGGAGTTGCCTTAATCGGGAAATTGTGAGTAAAAGTAAAGTTCGGAACGATTTTATCAGTTTCCCCTAGAGACATCAAAGATGATGAAAACGCTTGAAAATTTTCAGTCAGTAAGGATGAAAGTTCTTGGGATTGGTCTGGGCTAAGGTGTGAAAGATTAAATTTATCCAACGAAAATTCTTCTTTTCTTAACTTGATTTTATCTTCACTAGCTTGTATTAAGAACGAATAATGATTTGCATTATTTTCGGGGATTTCCTTAATATGTTCGATTTCCTCAATCGTCCCAATTAGCATGTGTTTATTTAACAAGAATTCTTCAGAAGAAGTATTTTCCACCAAAATATTGAAAATGACAGAGGAAGCTTTACTTTGAGGAGTTAACGATATGATTGAATCATGAATGACGATGTTTGTAGATAAAGACCGAATTGGTGAAAAAAGATAATTTTCATCCTTAATTTTTGATGATAAATCCTCAAGTCCTACTCTTATGTATTGTGACGAAAATGGCTCAATTTTTCCTTTCTGTTTGACAAAGACCTTGATACCTTTGTTTTGTTGACTTTTAATTGACTGAGTTGGGTTCGTCAAAACTTGGTTTTTATCTTTGTCTTGGATATTATTATTTTGCGAGGAATCAGGTTCCTCGACTGAGACGAATTTAATGTGTTGGTCATGAAAGATAATTGATCTTTCTTTCGCGTCAATAATGACGTTATATTTCTGCAAGAAATCAAAACCAAGAATGGCATGAAATTTTGATGCTTCAGGGAAATCAACAATATAAAATGCCATTCGGAAGAAACTTGATCCTAACTTGAATGACATCTCGATGCAAGAAAAAAATTTAATTCTAGATGATAAGGTAGAAATTGTTACCGATCGTGATAAATTTTTGTATTTTAAGTTTGACTTTATCTCTTGGAAGTGTGAAAAAGACAACAGAGATATCGTCGAGCCACTATCAATAAGCGTACAAATTGACGAAGACATAACATTCATCAAAACTATAGGAATTCTCGTGAAATTTTCCGTGGAATCAATTTTCCAAACAAAGTGATCTTTGATTTTATTTTCTTGATCTGAATTATTGTTATGTTCAGAAGTGTGAATTAAATTATGGTCTATCATCGAATTTGAAAATGATGTTTGGGTTTCCGCATTATTCATTATTTTTATCGGACGTTTGATTCTTTTTGTTCCACCCGTTTCCTTGTCTGTTTGTAAACAAACCTCCGCTGGCGAAAAGTCTCTACTATTAGACGGAAAGTTCTCTCTTTCTCCTATGACGTCATCGCGCTGGGGGAAAAGCGAGGTAGAATTTTTATCTTCTCTCCCTTGAAGGAAATTTGGTTTTGGTTTCGAACTCAGTCCGGGTTTATGGTACTGTGTTGAAGGCAAATGATGGTCGTTGGGAGAAACGTACCTCCGATCTATTTCTCCCGATTCTCGTTTGGGGTAAAGGATTTTGCATAGGGATTGAAACGATTTCCAGTGTTCTGATACTGGTTTCGACCTTGAAATCTATTCTGAAATGACCCGTGGGGTTTCCGAGCTGTATTCCAATTTTCATTATTTGAATTTGATGTAAAATTGAAGTTTTTGAACGAAAAACAGTCTCTTAAAATATGACCCATCTTTCCGCAAAACTGACATTGAATTCTCTGCCGATTGTAACTAGGAACATTTGACTGTTTGAACTGTTTATTTTGTGAGTTTTCTTTCCAATTTTTATTCCTGTCCCCGTTCCATGTTCTAATAGTGTTTACGGTAGTTTGATTTTTCTCTGCTGAAATTTGGCGTTTCAGTTCTTGCACTTCCTTCATGAGTGTGTGAACAGTTTCTGTGTGAGTTTTATTATTTTCGTATAGAAAATTTTGGTTTGACACCTCCTGGATAAAATTGGCTTTGTCAACGGCTTCATCAAAATTATTTATATTATTTTCTAATATTTTCAATCGTATATCTTGCGGTAGGCACATTAAGAACTTTTGAAACTTTATAACATTACGTGCTTGGTTATCAATGTCGGGGTATGCTTTTGAAGCTAACGACATGATTCTGTGTGCAAGGGACTTGATGGTTTCACCTTGCATCAATGTTACGTTGTTAAATTTTTGGATGTTTGCAACGGATGACGAGTTATCAAAGAATTTATTTAACACTTTTGTTATGTGGTCAAACGAGGTGCTGTTTTGAATGTCCGGATTATGAAGGTAAAATTGCAATGCTTGTCCTGACAATCTATTCTTTAGGAATAAAATCGCACGCTTGTCTGTCCATCCGTTAATTTCCTTTAGTTCTTTAATTTGTGATAGAAAATGGTGTATCAGCTCATCGTCACCGTCAAAATGAGCTATATCGAGGCTAAAACTTTGCGTTTTGGGATTTCTACCAGCCATTTTTTTTTTTTCGGGTACAAAATGCGATGTAAATTTAAATTTTAAAGAAATAACAGTAATTCTCTGTCACACCAACATCTATTACCTGACGAAGAGGGAGATACGCTAGCAACCTTTATTACCCAACATTTTAAAACCACGTGAGAAAACAGGGAACAAATTGGGAAAATGTATGCATCATCCAACAACATTATATCACAGAGTGCAAAACAAACTTTCATCAACTGGTAAGAAAATAAATTTCGACAACTTCTTAATTCCTTTCTAAAAAACATTAGAAGAGGGAACTGGACGGCACCAATTTGTTATGTGGCGTTACACCACATTTGAATGGGTTAAATAGTACAGTACATTGCGTTCATATTATTTGTAAAAAAAGTAAAGTCAATAACCCACATTCAAAGAAAATTCACGGAAAAATGTAATTTTGTATGAATTTATTATTCATGCACTTCTGGGATACAATGCCGTACAATTATCAAAAAGAAGTAGCTAACAAAACACAACTAACTACATGATACAAATACAAAATGGCGATGAAAATGGCGCAACCATATCAGACACATATATAACAAAAACTTTCGCATATTAAAATATTTACTAGTGATGCATACAGGGAGCAACCTTAGACGGTAAAAAGGGAAAAGGATAGAGATGAATTGGGGTACTCACGGTAATCCTTATAATTATATCATGTCTCCCTCCTCATCAGGCAAATGGCGTTGGTGGACCGTCACTAACTATAATCACGAATACTCCAAGACTTCCAAACCTCAACTGCCAAAAATTCCTAAATCCAGCAAAAACCAGCAGATACGAAAAATTCCTTTCCTAGGTTGCCAGAGCGAAGGAAACGGAAGACAAGATCCAAACACTTCGCCAAGGCGAGAAAGTCGACCCTACGCGTAGAGTTGTAAATATGCCAACAGGCAACACAGAAAAAAAATAAAAGGCACTAAATTTGCCAACAAAGCAACCGGGCGAAAGGAAGTTGAGGCGACGCATACTTGGGAGCCGTATCAGTTTTCCAATACAAAATGTCACCTTGACCGAAGCAAGCCTTCACCAGTAACGAAAGTGTGAAATGAAACTCAGGAGGAATGAGAATAGAAATGGAAAAAAGAAGGACTTATACAAAATGGGGTGGTTGACACCACAGTAACTACGTCTACAGTTCAAGAAATATCAATTTTTGACTCTGCTCTGACACACTACATGAGTTTTTTCAGAAAATCTTGCTCCGAAATCCATTTTAACACATAAAATTGGGAAAGGGCAAAGAGTCAAGCAATTATAAGTTTTTTTTTTTGAAGCATCTCGCCACTTACCTGTTTGTTATCTGACTATCTTATTTGCTCCTTTGTACTGATGCTTAATTTGCGCAGCTGCGGTAAGTATACTGTTGGATATCAATAGCTTTTGTTAACTTTTTTTGTTCAAATTTATTTTCCCTTGCAGGTTTTGTCTCCCACTTTTTTGTAATGTAAAGAAAATTTTTCCAATTATATTTCTGCCAAGATGTGTTTATATCCCCCCCCCTCTCCATTTGAAAACCAAATTGTGTCTAAGAAATCGCCTTTTTGTGGCAAACTTATGGATTTTGTGTTATGTAATACTCCTACCAAAAAAGCCTGTCAAGTATTTTGGTGCTGCCCAGTAGATATGCTAAAACCACTGAAAGTTTGAAGAAACACATAAGAATCGACAAGTACAAATGGGTGTTTTTTTATCTCCATGGTTCAAAATCATTGAAATCAAGAATTGCTTAACCAAAGGTTGCTACTCACAAATAATCAGATGGTGATAGAACTATTCACTATTTTCATCTCCAGTTAAAGGAAAGTACATGAAGCAGTAATGACTTCGTTTGCATTTCAAGAAAGATCAATTGTTGACTCTGTTCCAGCCAACCGTAGTTTTTACCAAAAATCTTGCTCCAAAATCCATTTTCATACAGAGGGGGGGGGGGGATGAAATGTGTGCAAAGCTTGCATTTATAAAAAAAAAGCAATTTTCGACACTGCTTCAGCGGATTAGAAGAGCTTTGGGAAAAATCTTGCACCCAAATCCATTTAACCACTGGGAAGCGGGGGGGGGGGGGGGGGGCTAAAAACCTACTAAATTTGCCAACAAAGCAACCGGGCGAAAGGAAGTTGAGGCGACGCATACTTGGGAGCCGTATCAGTTTTCCAATACAAAATGTCACCTTGACCGAAGCAAGCCTTCACCAGTAACGAAAGTGTGAAATGAAACTCAGGAGGAATGAGAATAGAAATGGAAAAAAGAAGGACTTATACAAAATGGGGTGGTTGACACCACAGTACGTTAACTGAAATACTTTTATACTGTATGAACTTTAACATACATTATAAATGTATTTCAGTGCCAATAAGCTTCCTTTTTATTAATATTGTTCCAGTTGAGTATTATAATAGAATTAAATAGAGTTGGAAAAAATAAAATAAAATTCCACTTTTCACCAAGAAATTGATAAAATCTAGTAAAAAAATTGGAACTATAATATTGGAGATATTCCTTCACGTTTCTAATTCCTTCACGTAACTAATTCCTTCACGTTTTAGATTGCAATTTTACTCTTGAGTTGAACCAACACCTCCTTAGATGGCGCTTGAGTTGAACCAAGTTTTCGATTTCTAGATTGAAGACATTTCAATTGAACCAAAAGAAAAAGGGTGCATATTTTTATAGATTCATGGAATAACCAGAATCAATGTGAAAAGTATGACTCTTGTTATAAATCTCTACTAATAATAAAGCTGAAGGTGGTTCTGTCTGTCCTTCTTTCTGTCTGTCTGTTACGCGCGTAGCGCCAAAACCATTCGGTTGATTTTCATGCCACTTGGCACAAAATTAGTTTGTAGCATGTAGTTTTGCACCTCGAAGCGATTTTTCGAAAATTCCATTTCGTTCTTTTTCTATTCGAATTCTTAGCGGAAATTCGATAAAATAGGGAAGAAATATTTCACACACATTTTCAAGTCTTATGTCATTCGAAAGCTTGAAATTTTCTGCACAAAATGAAGTTTTTTCGAAGTTTCTACGATCATCAGGAGAGCTGTAACAACTGTTTTTAGAATCCCGAAATTCAAGGCTTACCTTCAGTAAAGCAAGCCAAACGATTCTAAAATGATTGAGCTCTGGAATAAAATTTGTTTGAAAAGAGAGATAAAATGAATTATTTTATCAACGGAAATCAACTTTTTATGTTGTTACTATGGTTACGTGTTCATACTTATTTTTGTTTCGTTCTTTTTCCAGGGTTGCCAGACGTAGTATTTTTGATTCTACGGTAGTATTTTTTCGGCCCAAATAAGGAGCATAGTATTTTTCTGGCAACCCTGTTTCCAATATACTAATGACTTAATTAAAAGACTTGGCGGATTTTTTTTTTTTTTTTCATTTTCATAGATTTCGCATTTCAGCAACATTGATTTTGGCAACGTTTGGAAACAGTAGTATTTTGTAATATTTTTTTTAGAGGAGGCGCAGTATTTTTTTGTTCCAATTCTCTGGCAACCCTGTCTTTTTTCCGGTGAAGATGCTTTGGGACCCTGCTTGGCGCGTTTTCAAAAAGTCAACTACGCAAAATAGCTAGGGTTACCACGCTTGGCGCGCCTATCGTTCATTTAGCGAGAAAAGGGTACCTAAAGCACAGATTAACGAAATATCGTATCAATTGCCATATTGCATCGTTTTTTTAAGTGTTTCATTTCGGAAAATGTATTGTTTTGTTTTTTAAGCTAGGAAAGAAAACTTTCTTCTTCTTTTAAACTTTGGTAAGATTTCTGTTGGTTTCTGTTATCAACAAAATTGTTCTTATTTTCTCTTTTGGCTTATTTTTCTCCATCTCCCTTGGGGTTGCATTCGAATGTTCCAAGAGGGTGTTTTACCCCATTTATCGGGTAAATCAGTGTTTTCAATGCAAGGTGATATGAATTGGTTAACAAAAGTGATATGAATTGGCGCGACCACTTGGCGATATATCGCCAAGCTTTTGATCGCTAAGTATTTGACGCCAAATTGGCGAAAAAAAAATTTTTTTTTTTTTGATTTGGGTTCAATTTGGCGCTGTTGGCGATATTTTGCGAAAAATCCACTGAATGATGTTAAAATCGACGATATTTAGGAGATTAATCATTGTAAAACATTTTTTTGCATTATTTCGTAGCAAACTAGGGATACAAATGTTTGAATTGTTATCCTGCTCACTCCGAGCACTATTTTAGCACTTAAGGCATCTACTAAGAAATTTACACGTAAAATTAAGTAGTGTGGGGTCCATATCAGATCTTTATATCACTTTAAAGGAATTATAGTTGAATAAAACTAAAATAGAGCATTTTTTCTGCTATATCAATTATTTTACAAATGCTCTTTTAATTTTATACCACGGGCAAAGCCGTGCGGGTACCGCTAGTAGCGTAATAAAAAAATAACAAATATATACCAAAGAGCAAAATTATTCCATGGATTCATTATGACGCAGAATAAATAATAATCTGTATAAATGTGTTACGAGAGCAGATATATTCAAAAGCCTACTACAATTCTTTTATTTGATAAAAGATATCATTTTCAAAATCATCATGTTAAACTGCTGAATAAAGTGAAACGTGGCCACTAAACTATGTGTATTGTAAACGAAGATCTAAAGAACATTTTCAAGTTTATTTTTGCTGCTATTTGTTTTCATTCTTACATTGTATACAACCTGTACTGTAAGGCATAAATTAATGTGTCTGCAAAAAAACGAAACCGAGTAATTCGAAAAAAGGGCTTTTAAAGTACCGAAATATTTTTAATAGTGCTAAATCTTGTTATTACTTTCAAATTCTTTATTCTTTTAAAAACACGGGATATCCTGGCAATTCTTTTAAAGTTATGGCACATGAAATTGATCATTTGGCCCTTACATTCAATTGTTTTTATGTATGGGAGTAAAATGCTGGACAAACTATTTCTGTGTTTTTTATTTGTTATTTAATTTATTTATTTATTCATTTGAATATTTTAATACTACTCGAATAAAAAGGAAAATTTGAGGCTTCAAGTTATAGCGCAATTTTAAATATTATTGATGATATGTTCAGATGTCGGCAATTGAATTTCAGTTTTATAATTTATTTATTTATTTACTAATACGCCTGTATTTATTATATTTATATTCTCAGCTTTTACTGTACTTTCAACTTTTCGTTATACAAATAATTCAGAGGAAATCTCAGTTCTAACTATTCAGTTACAATTTTAAAAGGTAGCTATTTAATCATGTAAATAAAGCTCCGTGTTTAAGCGTGGAAAAATATTTTTTTCGCAGAAATAAGTATTACATTTAATCAATTTCTCATTCACTATACATTCTATTAATAGTAATAAACCTTTCAACAACAATCAGGGAAACAATGTGGGTTGTTATTTGAAACAGTTTGGTATTATCTGCAGACTTCATCAACTTCCGGTGAAGTCAATTACTGAACACGTAATCTTAGCAAACAACAAAGAAAGAGAAGAAAAGATTAGGTCTCTTAAGTTAACCCATTTAGTTGAGGATTAACATCAGATTTTTTAGTGCAAGTTGGCTATAGTTTAACCCTATACTCGATCAGATAGATACAGTTATCTTTTCCACTGCAGTAACTTGTTATATACTGCGTAGGAACAATTGCAATTACTTGTTATATCTTTCAAATCTACTAGATATTTATTTGTTTCAGCTAAAACTTATTTTATCTCAATAAAATTGGGTTGCTTTTAGATTTTTTAACTTTTTAATCTTTCCTTTTAATAGTATTTTATTAAATTATAAGTTAAACATATAAGGTGGTTAGGGTGAGTTCTGGTAAGTGCGTACCCTTTTTTTCAAAGTTCATGTTCTCAAGGATGCTGCTCTGTTGAAAAATCTTGTACGCTCAAAAATTTTTTTTAGTTTTCTTTCCAGATCCTTTACTAAGATTTCTAAGTATATAATATGTCAAATAAATCATAAGCATAGATTTTGTGACCTGGTTTATGACACCTATTCTAAGGTACGCACTTTCCCTATCTAGCGGGGTAAGTGCGTCCACCTTAAATTATGTGAATATAAACAGAAAAAAACTTCTGGCAAATATTAAATATGTTAGGTAGTTGCCTTGGGAAAATTCCTAATACTGGAGATCAGCACTTGCTTGCATGGATGAAACGCAATCAGTGATATCCCACGTGTCTTGCGAATAAGTGTGATTTGAAGATTTAGAGTGTTGTTTTTGTGATTCTTCCTCTGTCCTTTCAATAAGGCCAAGTGAGCAAATGTAAGTTGTTTTTATTTAGTAATAATCACTTATAGTCTACATAGTTTATTTTGGTTTAATACATTAATCAGTCTGTGTTTAAGCCAGGGTTCGCACTTACCCCTTCTTAAATGTAAGATGAGACATGTGCGTCCAATAGCGTTGTTGTAAGTGCGTACCCCTGTGATTTTCTTTAATTCTATTTGTATGGTAGATCGTTAGGTGACCTGAGTGAACAATTCGTTTTTTTTTCTTTTTTTTGAATAAATACGGTTTTAAAATATTTTTCTTATTAGAATCAGCAGCAGTAAGAAAAAACACAAAATAAAGAGCAAAAAAAAAAAGAAAATAATTGATCATGATATGATACTTGTACTTTTTTTTTCTTGTACATTGAAATAGTTTTTCACAAGGTGTTCTTAATTTTCTTAAATATAATTTATTCATTACTCCACCTTCGTTTTTTGAATCAGTTGGTTCCTTATTTAGTGTTTCACTTAATTTCATTGCTTCATTTGTCATTCTGGTTTAAATTAAGTATAGCTTATGATCGCTATTTTCAACGAAAAATTTACTAACTGATATCTAAAAGCCAATATATTTCAGAGGTAATGAATAAAATTGAAATCTTATGCCGCATTCAATGTAAATATAAATACTTGATGGAAATGACGTCGGATTTATAATCGGCTTATAAAAGAGTTATAAGCAAAATTAAAGGTGAATTACGAGAGTCGGATTTTCCACGTAATGGTACACACTTGCCTCATCATAATGGTACGCACTTGCTCCGCATAATAGTACGCATATGCCTCATGGTAGTGGTACGCACTTGCCCCATCATAATGGTACGCTCTTACCCCCACCTTACTTTAAAGAAAGGGAAAGTGCGTACCGTCATATAAACAAATTTTAGTTAGAGTATTTGATCAAAATACCCCATGTATGTTATTAGTAACTATTACTCAAAAGAAACAACTTGCATTTTTTGACTTCAATTGCTTGGTATGACTACAAGAGAAACTGAAACAAAACCTTCTCAATCTTTACTTTAGAGTTTTTCTGAAGACATTTAAGTTGTCTTTGATTGTGTTTCGTCTTTTGAATCCAGACCTGAATTCTACCTATTGAAATTTTCATTAGAGTGTTATCTAACATAGTCGATGGGTTGCAGAAGCCATTTCAGGACAGTGTTCATATAATTCCCAGTGGACGCACTTACCCCGTGGACGCACTTACCAGAACTCACCCTATACTTAAAATGTCAGCAATCAGAGGCTTAAAACTCCGGCTCTACTCAACAATTCTAAATGAAATGTCTAATCTGTATTTCAGGTCAGAGCACCGTTAAAACACTAAAACTTTAGTGCTTATCATAGCTGAACCAGCAAATATTTTTAACTGAAACGTTAAACTTATAAAAGAAACATCTCACATAATTTCCTACAGCTAATTTTAAAACAGTGCATTTTTTATGAATCCTTACGCCTCGTTGACGAAATTTTTCAAATCCAGCGCCAAAGTTTCACACATGTTCGAAAATTAATTATTGTAAAAAACTGACATCCGTAAAGCAGTGTTTCTTTTTACTGAAGAACATAAAAGGGCATTGTTTTCCTGTTTTCCGCCTTAATTAGAAATAATTTAAATACCTACTTCTACACTCCTTAACGAAAAACAGGAACGACAAAAAGCAAAATTCCGATCTTACATTTTTTGACAAAAAAATTCTTTCATCTCGTCTCTAAAAGGCAACTAAAGCCCTTTTTTTTCCTCTCTGCTCCTAGTGAATTGGATTTCAAAGGGCCTTTTTGCCCTGCAAAATGTCCTCCGAGAGGAAACATTTGAAAGATTTACTCATGCGTATATTTCTAAGGGATGAACATAACCAGAGAAAATCTAATTAAGTGCCATGTCAATTGAAGGAGATTAGACGATAGCTGTAACTCTGAGAACTCAGTGAAAATCATCGAGATGACATTTCTGCTTTGTTGATTTTTTCTAGAAAACTTTCATTTATTATTAATATTATTTTTTGTTGAACACCAGAAGAAACATGCATCGTTCAAGTAATGCATTTTGCTTCAATATTTATACCGTTACACATGCTTTCAGCAATAAAATTAGAGCTCCACCGATTTTATTGAAAGAAAAAAAGTTTTTTTGCCATTAACAAGTTTTCCCGCTTCCTTTTTTCGTAAATTTGTTTTTAGAAATCGTATATACTCCTTTGCATTTGAAACAAAACAGAAAAAAGTGGTACACTACTTTACTCTTGCACTTTTCTTTCCATTTTATGCTTCACATGAGAAGGAAAAATTTGGATAAATCTTTCTTTCTCAAGTCTTAAAGTGTATTTTTAAAATAACTTGACAAGTAATGTTTTCCCTTTTTTTTAAATAACACGATAAAGATATCAAACAATTGAATTAAAATTGTTTAAATGGTTGAAGAAAATACACAACTGATGTTTAACAATTTCTGCTAAGACTACTGTAGCGACCCTCACAGCGTAATAGTTGACTTAGAAGTCGTTATTTAATTTCTGGCTTCATTATTTAGTTTTAAGAATGCCAGTGCAGATGGATTTTTAATTTTTCTTAAATTTAAGTAATATTGTCTTCTTTAAGAAAGAAAAGGGATTTATGTCTATGTTCTGAAAACCGGAATCTACAAGCCCAGCAATACATCGCCAACTCGGTTCAAATGCGTTAAACACTATTAAGCCTGTTCTTGATTTAGCGATGAAATGCTAAAAACTTCATTTGTTTCCGTATGTATGTACTTATTTATGTTCAACGTATTTTTATAACTTTCGGAACGCATAAAAAGGTCTACAGACAGTGATGTAAAACAGTTTTAAAAATATCTCTTGATTGTACTTCTGCTACAAGAAATCGACCCACATTTCATACTAAAAAGAGTAAATATCACATTTGCTAATTTGCACAGAAAATAATATTGTGTAGCTGTCCTTAACCCATTTTCGGCCAAAGTTGCGTATACGCAATATTTCATTAAAAAAATTTTAATGAACACTGTGACAAATATTTTTTATTACTTTTATTTTTATGCTATTTTAGGGGTTATCTACAAATTATTAGCAATTCGATTGGGTCAAACATTTTGGGTACAGAAATTGTCAAAGCGTGTAAGTTTTTTTAACTTGAAATGGTTATTGTCAAATTCGACATTTTAAAATTGTACAATTTATCTCCAGGAAATTATTCATATGTTTTTATAATGGCTTAAAGTTGCAAGTTCTGTTAATAAAATAAAAATTAAATAAATGTCGTAAAAAGTCTCAAAAATCGTTGGTCAAGTTACAGTTGCGTTAACGCATCATTGACCGAATGCATGAACAATATGCAAAAGTTGAAAATCCAATTTTCATGTAAGGAATCTGAGCTTTATAGCAAATTATAATTGTTTTAGTTAAATTTAACTAATAGACGATGCTGTGGTAGCAGACCCGTGATTTAAAGGGGGAGGGGGTAATTGCCCCCCCCCCCTGGCTTTGGAAAATTAATTATTTTACATGTAAGGGGGCGTGGCTCTTTCTGTTTTACTGCAAAATTACATTCAATATACATCCTCCTCCCCCCTGGAAAAACTTGAAATGACGGGGCCTGTGTGTTAGTCATTGTCTCCAATAATAGTACCACTTTTCCAATCGTAAATGAACGATATAATCGCAAATAACGAAAGGAAGTTGCCATTTCACAACCGAACGTTATTTGAGATTACAAAAAGCAGATGGAAGGTGTTGACCTACTTGACAATGCCATAGATAATTACCGCATAAAGATTCAAGGTAAAAAATTTGGCCACTATTTACAAACAGTTTGACAGCGTCATAGAGAGCTCATGGAAGCTGCACAGAATTTGTATAAACACAAAAATGACACTTATAGACTTTAGACCACATATATGTCGATTGCTATTATGAAATAATATGATCGATATTATGAAAAATCTTAAGAAAGATCAGCCATCAACGACAATTCTCCTGAAAGAAATAGGGACTATTAGAATCGAACATACAATAAATGAAGAAGTCCATAGACGAAACACAGTGTAAAAGTCAAACAATTCATTTGTGCCCCAAATGCGAAGTGCATTTACATCCCAAATGTTTTGAAATTTTCCATTCAAAAGTAAAAATATTTTACTAAAATACAGTGTCTCAAATAAATACAGTTTGCACATTGATTCGGCCAATGATGCGTATACGCAGCATTTCATTTCAGTAATAATATAATATTTTTTTTCATGCACGAAACTTTTTTGATTTCTTAATGAGTGTAGTTCACGCATATTTTAATAAAAATAATATGACATTTTATTAAATTTCAATGCTTGGCCTGAAATGGGTTGAAATAATAATCTTCATCAATTAAAATAATAATTGGGTTAGACATAAAGCTTTTGCGACTTTATTTTAAATAGTAACATTTCGAAAATCATTGCACGTTCTTGGCGTTATTGTTTTAAGCCATTAAGGGAAAAGTATCTGGTTCTTCTCGAACCTCCATTTTTATTTCATTGTTATGTTTATTATTTAAGTTAGTTTCTGTAAATTTACAGGACATTAAAAGGTAATGTAAAATGGAGAAAATGAGCATTTTTGACACTTCCTTGGCTTGTTTCTAACCAAGGTTCTAAGGCACAGAATCAGATTCTGAAATTGTGTCATGTATTCAGCGGGTGCCACATCTGGAAGAACCGCTCGAAATTGGTATGCCCAATATAGAAAAAAAATTTCACCTTGTTCGGGTCATCCAATTATGTTCGATTAAAAATAACTAAATATATTTGTGTACGAAAATTTGTCAAACGAACTTGGAAATAGTTCTAAAATGTCATTAAAGGATAAGGGTGATTTTCAAAATTTGCTTACATTTGCTGTACGGAGGTTAAAAAGACGACTTTGAAGCATAACTTATATTTTAAATTAAATGCGAACAATTATTTTCTGCAAGAAATACCCCCAAAAAATTTCTATCGCTCAAAAAATTATTGAAATTTATTTATTTAATTTTATATAAGTCTTTAAAAATCAGAATCAAGGCAAAAACGCTTGTCCATTTCGAATTTTTGCAAGTTCAACAATTTTTTTATAAACTTAATTGTATAAAAAAGTATATACAACAAATTATTTTTATATATTGACTATTAGTATATGATATTCATAATAAATATTGATAATAGTATTTTTTTTTCATTGAGAAATGTATGAATATATATTGTCCGGCAGTTCTTGTCAAGTCCGTTACCCTAAGATTATTTTAGCTAAAAAAGGTATTTATCGCAGTCAAAAGATGGTAACACGTATTCAGTTAACTTAACAAACTAGTGACGTAACTATTTCGTACCAGGGTCATTTTCATCATATGCTTACATTTCAGAATTTTTAAGTAATTTTTTTAACTTGCTATTTTCTTTTAGAATCACTAACAGATGTTTTGTCACATATTTTGGGTGTGTGAAAAAGTAATTGGTTATACACTTTGATGCATAATTAAGTATTCAAATGCTGTTGTAAAACTTTAAGTTGCAAGGAAAATTGTCGTCCGTTACCATACAAAATCAAAATGAAATCTCACTTTTAAACTATATCGTAACGCCTAGAACAAACTTCATTTGATATTATTAGCGTCCCTAAAGCTTAAAACGATGTTTGTGATAGTTGAAATATTGATCAAAAACTGTATGGTAACGGACTTGACATTTGGTAACGGATTTGACCAGTAACGGACTTGACATTTCAACCAAAATGTGAAATTATGGCTAGATTGTCGAATTTAAAAATTGAACAACAATATGCATTTTCTTAGAGTTGTATAATAAACAATATTTTGGGGTAAAAGTTGAGAAAAAGTAAAAATACCTATCTAAAATCTTTGGTAACAGACTTGACAAAGAACAAAAATACGCACCTGGAAGAAATCTTGTGCGAAACGCCCCAGCAATACTTCTCGACTCAGGAAAACAAAATGGTACGAAATAGTTACGTTACTAGTTTGTTAAAGTTAACTGAATACGTGTAACCATCTTTTGACCGCAATAAATACCTTTTTTAGCTGAAATAATCTTAGGGTAACGGACTTGACAAGAACTGCCAGACAAAATATATTCATACATTTCTTAATGAAAAAAAAATACTATTGTCAATATTTATTATGAATATCATATACTAATAGTCAATATATAAAAATAATTTGTTGTATATACCTTTTTATACAATTAAGTGTATAAAAAAACAGTTGAACTTGCGAAAATTGGAAATGGACAAGCGTTTTTGCCTTGATTCTCATTTTTAAACACTTATATAAAAATAAATAAATTTCAATAATTTTTTGAGTGATAGAATTTTTGGGGGGTATTTCTTGCTTAAAATACTTGTTCGCATTGAATTTAAAATATTCTGTAAGTTATGCTTCACAACCATCTTTTTAACCTCCGGACAGCAAATGTAAGCAAATTTTGAAAATGACCCACCAGTTTGTTTTCCTGAGTCGAGAAGTATTGCTGTGGCATTTCGCACAAGCTTTCTTCCAGGTGCGTATTTTTATTCTTTGTCAAGTCTGCTACCAAAGATTTTAGTATTAATTTTTACTTTTTCTCAATTTTTACCCCAAAATATTGTTTATTATACGACTCTAATAAAATGCATATTGTTGTTCAATTTTAAAATTCGACAACCTAGCCATAATTTGACATTTTGGTTGACATGTTAAGTCCGTTACTGGTCAAATCCGTTACCAAATGTCAAGTCCGTTACCATACAGTTTTTGATAAATATTTTAATGATCACAAACATTGTTTTAAGCTTCAGGGACGCGAATAATTTCAAATGAAGTTGCTTCTAGGCGCTATGATATAGTTTAAAAGTGAGATTTCATATTGATTTTGTATGGTATCGGACGACAATTTTCCTTGCAACTTAAAGTTTTACAACACCATTTGAATACTTAATTATGTATCAAAGTGTACAACCAATTACTTTTTCACACACCTAAAATATGTGACAAAACATCTGTTAGTGATTCTTAAAGAAAATCGCAAGTTAAAAAAATTACTTAAAAATTCTAAAATTTAAGCATATGGTGAAAATGATCCATAAACTTATACAAATGCAAAAACTTCGTTTTCACCTAAGTATACTGTACCATGAAATAAAATCCAGAGATAGAGATTGAGAGCTTTGCGATGTTTATTTAAAAGAAAAACAATATTTCTCGCAAAAAAAGGTGAAATGGACCTTACTAGATTTCTGATGCAACATTTGATAGTACATGATAACACACACACACACACACACACACACACACAGAGAGAAACTATATTTCAGTGTAATGCTAATGCTTTACGCATATTCCCACTGTTCCAGATCCATTCATTACGATGACAATATCATCCAAAACTTGAATAACACTCTGAGAAATGCTGTAAGCATTAAGCTGACAAAGTCTTCAGTGTCTTGTGCCAGAACCCAACAAAGGAAACAATGTTATTACATATTCATGTACCAAAGCTGAACTATCTGATAGAGCATATTTAAAACACAACAAATGTGATATCATACGACGTTTTAACAAAACAACTAAATGCTCTGCATGTTTAACCTTCCATGTTTAACCTGCATATTGCTTCAGCAGGGCGGTTTTTCTTCGTCTTTGGAATTTCATACAGCAAGTACTTTCTACGAAACAAAAAGATTGTAAAGACAATATCTGTAACTTCGGTCCTTAGTAGGGATGCGCCGATAAGCAAATTGGCCGATTACCGATTACCGATTAATCGGTTGTTGATAATGGGCCGATTAATCGGCTGAGCCGATTAATGATATGAATGATTGTTTTTCAACCACCAATTTTACCATCAGTGTTTTTTCTCTCTTATGCAATTCCAAGTTTAAAAATAGTAAGTAATTTATTTCTCAGAGAAGATTTTTTTTCCATTTTCCTAGTTTTCACAAACTAATTTCAACATTTTATCAAATTTCTTAGAACCACTTTTCATATTATTGTCAATAATATTACTAACCCATTGTTAGTTATGTTAATTGGACATGAAAATTGGGACATAAAAAGGGGGAAGGGGGAGTCTGTGGTGAGCACTCCAATTTAGGAGTATTTTTAATTCATATTTTGTAATAATTAGCAGCAATTTAATGCAATACTTTTATTCTTTGAAATTTAGAGGTTATCTAAAAGCACTGCTAAGGAGAAAACTATCGCCACATGAAAAATGTAGCAACATTGTCTTTATATATTTATTCAAAGTAGGAGAATTAATTTTAAAAAAGCTTTATATCGTCTGTGAGGATTATTATTACTGTAAATAAAATTATTCATCATAGTTTCTTAGTGAAGGTATACCGAAAAGAATAATGTTTGAAAAATATTTTTTCAGCCGATTAATCGGCCCGATTTTGCCGATTATTAATAATTGTCAAAGTGGCCGATTATGGCCGCGGTGCATCCCTAGTCCCTTGGCTATGTTAACCCTAGCGTAAGTCCAAAAATGCTGATTAATACTTTATTTCCACATTGTCTTATGAGTCTTATTTCGCGCTGATACATGAAAATGCTATTTATAAAAAAAATTCCTTCACAATTGAAGGGGCAAGTGGATAAAGGTAATATAAGACAATTTTTGAAACATTTTTTACCATGGATGAAGGTAATAAGTCCATCAGTATCATGTCCTCTTAGTAGCAGAAATGGTTGGTAACTAAAAATATGACCCCGTTTTACCCGTTGAGAAAAATCCATTAAAAAAATAACACTACAATTTTTTTGAAAGCTTTTTCTATAATTTTTTTTAAAAATGTAACATGTCACCATTATACACTTCCCCCATCAATTATTTAGCAGTTTTAAAAGAGAGCGAAGGGCATAGTTTCTATGCGTCAAAAAACGTGTTCGTGGTCTCCTAAAAGTAACAAAAATGAACTTGCGTTAGTCTGGCTCTGAGGTACAGATATATAAGACGCTTGTCCATAAAATGATTCGACTTCGAAGTTGGCATTAATGCAAAAATGAAACCATTTTCAGAATTATATTCTTGGATTTCTTTTCATCCTTAAGCTCATAGAGTTATATTTGAAACGTGGTTTCTTGTAACCTCCAACGCACGTGGACTCTTTTTTTTTTATTTATTCTTTTTTTTTTTTGGATTTATTGCTGTTTTTACGTTGTTGATTAAATATTCGCGATTAGTTATGTTTAGTAAAATTCTGTCGACACATTGTGAAGGTTTGAGAAGCTTTAGGGAAACGTCTAGCTGTTCTCATTTGGCTCCCTCAGACCCTTGCGATGCTTACAACTACTTTGTAAGAGCAATTGCTCTCGCTTTCTAGGTAACTGGTAGACCGCATAAAATTGACGGCTTCACTTTTTTGTACTGTACGGATTCAAGAAGGGATCATATTCCATATTGACGGTACTTTTCCTATAGCAAATGACACCTGCATTTTGTTCATATTCTTACTTCGATACCACCATACTTATCTGATAATTTCTTTATATGTTATTTTCTGCCTTTCTATGTCTTGGATACTTATAAGGGGCAAGTTTCATAAGATTCTACAGGTACTTTTTGAATAATCGTTGTTTTTGTTATTTTTCTTTAACTTACGATAATCAGTGTAGTTTTTGTAGAAAAAAGTATATCAGTAACAAAAAACTCTCTTTAAATCTCGATTTAAAAAAAAAATCAGTTTCATTTAAAAACTAGCTCCTGCTTTAATAATCCAGTTTCTTCCCCTTAAAAATTTTACTGATTGTAAACAAGATCAAGCGTCAGTGAAACTGATTGGTTCTCCAAAATTAAATAGAGAAGGAAATAATTCGATACTACAAATGACACAAATTTACAGCCCTAGTAAAACTCGGTGCATTCTGCTTGAAAAAAAAACTTGTAATTGCTTTCAATGTACATTTAACTTTTTTCGTTTTCAACTTTTTCTCACTCGCCCTGTAAAAGAAGAAAACTTAGTTATTTTTTCCTCCCAGGCTAAACGATTTAGTGCTACTAATTTCATTGCTAGCCCTGAGGATTCGTACATGGGAGAAAAGCCAATAGACATCTTTTTAACTTTTATTTAGCGCTCCTTAGCTTTCTGTTTTTTAGGTAACAAAGTTTATTTCTCTTGATACGACTGCGTTTTCTTCTTCCTAAAAACACGAGATGAAACAGAAGAAGGCAATCTTAAGGAAATGAAACTCTGGCAGAGATTTTTAGTCATTTAAATGGGCAATTTCAACCGTAGTTTAATCCCACGTTAAGCACTTATTGTTTCCTGGCAACAAAATGAGTTTCAAACTTTCGACATAGCATTAAAGAAAATAAGTTCAATTCATTTAAGTTTCACTAATAACTTTTAAACCTTACTCTTGTCTTTGTATAGGATTGAGTTTGCTATTTTTTGCTGCTAATAAACTCCTCTTCTCTGTTGCGTTCGATTACTTTATAAACGAATGATATTATTGAAACAAATTCGTGTAATGTATTGCCTTAGAGAGCCTTATTATCATCCTAGTTTTATTACTCTTTAGTATATTAAGTTTAAAATACAAAATTTTCATGAAAATGAAAACGTGACAAAGAGTTTGGCTATTGTTTAAGATGCTTTCAGTATTGTCCATAAACTTTTAAAGAGTGCACTGCAAAAAAGGAACTGTTATTTTTACAGTATAATACTGGCAGCTGAGGTTCCAATATAAAACTGTAAAATGCACCGTAATAAATTGTAAAACTAGCAATTTTAGTTTATTACTGTAAAGTTAGAAATTTTACAGTTTATTGCCATAAAAGTTAGCAATATTATACTCAAAAACAATATAATAGTGGCAGCTGAGGTTCCAGTTTAAAACCGTAAAATGCACGGTAATAAATTATAAAATTAGAGATTTTACAGTTAATTACTGTAAAATTTGAAATTTTTACAGTTTATTGCAATAAAATTAACTGTATTTAACTGTAAAAACAACATTCATTTTTTACAGTGTGAAAATGAAGAAAGGTGGACACGCATAGTGCCATTAAAACTTGACCATGGAGAAATAGCGGGTGACCTTGAAGCGGAAACGGGCCGTCTCGATTTATAGCTGGTAGCATCGGAGTAATTACGGAGGCAGTAAACTAGTAAAGTGAACTAGTAAAGAAATAATTGCCGAATTTACCTATAGGGCAATTCCATCGTTACAGACGTAACAATCGCAGACTTTGAACACAAATAATTCTGGTTTGGGCTGATGAAAGTCTTCAATTTTTTTTCCTGTAGTGTAACTTGATGATGTTTATGCTACATTAAATTTGCGTGCAGATTGCTTAATTACAAAAAAATACAGAAATTAAAAACTGCCTGTTACAGACGTAATTCACAAAACAGCAAAAACTCGACTATGTCATACAACTTACAATATTCGTTTGAATTATACAGAAATTTTGAACTTTTGTTTTTTAATACGTGTTCTAGAGACTTCAAGCTTTCTAAAACCATAAAAATTGTGTGAATTTTGACTGCCGAATTTGTGAAAAAAAATCATAAACTTGTTACGGACGAAACAAAGTGGTGTTACAGACGTAACATCTCTGATTTGAAAGTAGAAAACAGTATTTTAAAGCAGGAATAAACAAAGATTTTTGTGCTAAAACAATACAGTAGCATTAATTAACACATTATTTGAATATTTTAAGTTATACTGTAACAGTTTTAGAAAATTTGGGTAAGTCTGGGGGAGTTGAGAGCATATGCCGTTATGTCAATATGTAACAATAAATTAATGCATCTTAAGACAATTATTTCCAAGAAAGATTGACACAAGAAAAGTTTAGAAGGGCCTTCACACAAATTTATTTATTTGTATTCTTAAAATTAATGCATAATGGGGCTGCTACATAAAAAAATCGGGAAAAGTAAATTCCTCCCTGGAATCAGTGGTAGGTCTAAGGAGAACTTAAAAATTTGAAAATGTTGGATGATATAGCAGAATACTAGTACCAAACTAAAATTTAACCTTCTTGGTGACAGTTGGTCAATTTTAATATTTTTTTTTTTTTTTTGAATGAAAAAATGTGTCCTTTTTCGTCCGACGTTCTCGAAATTCGAACGGCATTTTCGTATTCTGTTCGAAAACAATGCATTTCGCGGGCTTTTGGCAAATTCGCGATGTTAGCCCACCATTCTTCCAATTTTGGCGTCAGCTTTAAAACATTTTCCTGGGGCATATAAATAATTTTAACTTTTTCTGCAATGGAGTTTGCACACTGAAAAAAGGAAAGAGCGTCGTTGGCAAATGCTGTTCTAGATCTTACTCTCTGCCAAACCTGGTGCTTGACCATACCCCCAACTCCATCCACAGCTCCCTTTCCATGTGACGTAGCAAAAAACTGCCAGTTGAGGTATAAATTATAATCAGTTATACCATATGTGTATTTTATTAATCTTAAGAAATAAATTTCAATTACATGCCGACATAATTAAAAATTTCAAAATCAGAATACCAGAAACTTTAGTACTCGTACCATATTATGCTATATACATGTATTGCTCATCCTGTGCTTTTTACCTATTTAATTGGAGATTTACTTTTGCTACAGACGTAACATAGAGCCATTTGTTATGTCCGAAATGTTACGTCTGTAACAGCATTAATTTAAAAACTAAATCAGTTGCAATATTTTTAACTATGGTGGAAAATTACTCTAAGAATTTGCCAAAAGGACCATTAAGGGTTTTTTTTAATTTTGATTTTTTAGGACGTAATGACAACTTTTGCTTCTTTTTTGTTACAGATGTAACATCAAACTTCTTTTTTTCAAACTTCAATTACACCATTTAGATCAATTCAAAAGAAATTAATGAATGCATATTATTATAGTATCGTCTTAGTAGTTAAAATTGTGCTACAAGTAGTTATTTTTGTTTTTATTTTTCGATGAGAAATATGCATTTGAAAATGTGTTTTTTTTTCTGATTTTTACAAGTTCGTGAACATCGTACTTCTAACTAAGAAAACAAGTATTATTCTAACTCTCACCAAAAAACCAATGCAGGATTCTTAAAATATACATCTTAAACTTTAAAATGATGTATAACATAGCAACATAACTTCAATATGAATTTTTGACCAATTGGTTTCACTTTTCATGGAATGGCCCTATATTAAAATCGAGCGGTCCGTTTCTGGCTCAAGGTCACGCGCCTTCTCCTCGTGGTAAAGCTTTAACTGTTGTCTGGCATCTGGTTCTCGCTTATTCAGAACTTGCTTCTAAGGTTGGTGAAACACTACAAATCCAGATAAACGTTATCGCAACAAAATTAAAGTTTGAAAACAAATATTGCTCTTTCATATGTTCCCTAAAAATACGGTTAGTCGCATAAAATGTGCACGTGTACAGTTTTGAAAGGCGCGTGTCAAAAATTTTGAAAATTAAAAGATGTAATATGCTTGATATCGAAACAATTTGAACACAAAAGCTAATACTGAACATGAAATACATTATTATCAATAGTTTAGTGTCTTTCATTAGGCATTACGTAAGTGTTAAAATTACAAAACACAATGACAATACACTTTTCTTATAAAGTATTAGAAGTAATATTATATAAAAAAAACATATAAAATCTAACAATTTGAAAATTAATGTAAAATAAAGGTAATACAATTTCTTACTTAATTGTGAGGATTAAGGATTTTTTTTTAGATTAATCATATTGTAAGCCTATTAAAAGAAAGTGAAAAAAAAAACTGAAATAAAATTTTGAGATATAAGTAAAATAAAATTATTAAATTATATAAAAATTAAACTGTTAGAAAATAAATGATGATTTGGTGTAGTAAGATGAAAATGAAAATGAAAATAGAGATTTTAAAAGTCACATAATGGCGCACAAAATACTAAAAATACACAAAAAAAGATAATATGAACAGTAAGTAAAAAATGCTAAAACTGAAGTATGGAGAAAAAAAAACTAACATAACATATTAGAAAGAATTAATAAAACAAATGTATTAGAAAGAACAGAAAGTCGGTAGACGTTAAAAAATAAAAGCATCAAATTGTTTGGGAAAAAGAAAATTTTGAAAGAAGCTTTATAGATGTTAACAGGTATGCAACATTTCTGCACTAAAATGACACGTTATGTTTGGTAGTTCTGTTTTTAATTGTGCTATTGGGATGATACTTTATACTCAACAAATAGTTACTGATAATGGATGAATCCTGACACAGATGAGGCAAATCATAGATGAAGTTTAAAAAACGAGTAAAAAATGTTAAGAAATTCTACTCATGAGCAAGGATAAATTGTAATTATATATTTTTTAATATTATAATGGAAACATATGCGCTAATTTATTGTCAGTGCTTTTATTTTTAATCAGGCAGTGGAAAAAACTGTTTTTATTCATTTTATTATAATTAATAATATAAGAAAATCGAAGAAACATCAGAAAAAAACTTCATTTGAAATGAAATTCCTAACGATATATTTAATTAGACTGTTTTCTCTCTGATTATTTAAAAAAATTTAACTTAAAACTGAGAATGTGCATCGATAATTGCATACTATTATTCTAAAGCATAAAAGAACTTGCTCCTTACGCAAATATGAAGCTATAGTCATCAATCAATGTTATAATTGAAGGGGCAAATGGAGAAATTTGATATGTGACATTTGAATTACGCCGACTTACACGAATTCAAATTAGTGTATATTCAATTGTGTTAACTCACATACACCGTTGAAGGGACAAGTGAATAAATGCGATGTGTGACAATATTTTTAATTTCTATAAAAAGTTTTAAAAAAATATTACCTTAACACCTTCATCTATGGTAAAAAGTAAGCAAAACTAAGATTGTCACTAATCACTTTTATCCACTTGCCCCTTAAATTAATAATAACTTACTGTTTATTTATCTTCATTTTCACATATGAAGAAAGTTTTGCTGTGTTGAACTTCTAAAAAAATATTGACACTTTTTTTTCTGCTAGAAAAAACATGTTAAAAACTTTTTTGTACTTGAAAAGTTTTTGTACTTGAAAGATAATTATGATAAATAACTACTATTCCGTACATTTGAAGCTTTTGTCTTAAAAAAATTAATTGTGATAAATGACTTCTAATCAATCATTTAAAAAAAAACCATCACTGTCTCATATTCAATCTGAGCCAGAGCCTCAAGTCCTCCTACTACTTTACCATCGCTTATCAATACATATCTGCCAAAGCATTATTAATCAACATTACCCACTCTTTCTTTCGCTCAACAGTGCCCATTCAAATACTTATCCATAAAGCGATTTCTGTGCTCGTTAGCCCCTTGACAAGACAATTAGTGGTCTCGGTCCTATTTGGAGCTCGGCAAGCTAAAAGTGCTCCATCATAAGGCAGACTTGTCACTGCTTAGGCCCGCAATTAACCCTAAACTCAGAGCTCATGTTTCAAGCACTCTTTCTGCTCCACTTGCCAAAGCTAAATTTCCACACACCAAGTGGGCTTCATAATTTTAGCTTAGCAGACAAGGTGTCGTAATGAATGCCGCTTTTACTGTGGAATCAACTTAATTATCCTCAGTTCCGACGAGCCACGGTAAAGAAGGAAAAGAGATGGCTTCATTTACAAGGTTCCCCGCAAAAGAATCTGTTTTCTTTGTTTTCCACCGTAATTGTCCTTTTACGAATTTAACGGATCACAGGTTATACCAACACGTCTGTAAATATCGTTATAAGCATCTCCGTGTAGTTTACTAAATTAATTCCGATATGCTGTCATTACTTTTCGTAATTAGTTTGAAAATTGGCATGTATAATTGGGATGCGGTTCCATAATTACCATGTCGCTAAATGAAATTTCCATTTCCTCATATAATTAATTTCATTCGAAGCATGTGAGCGCTGCGGTAATGTATTTGTTTTTAATCGAACATGTCCTTTGTTTGTTTCGGATGAACAAAATTAAATATTTGGAACACAATTAAGAGTACGTTAGGAATTCTTGAATTTTGATGTTCACTTATTATGATACTCGTGAATTAGAAATTTGGATTATTTTCACAACAACGAGTTAGTTGATTTCAAATGTATTCATTTACATGACTGTAAAGCACGTAGTTTGTCAGAGTTACAATGTATGTGGTTTAGAAGAGTTTGAATGCACATGTTCGTACGACGTTTCATGTCTTTTTGTATGCAAATATATGAAGTATTAAATACCAAAATTAGCTCAATTCGTGACTTTCTGAAATTTCTAGTTTCATAGTTTGACACGTCTTGGTGAAGACAAAGCGATTACATACGTATCCAGCTTAACCAGGTCGAAAATTTATGTTAAAAACCATCTTTCTTAGAAAGTTCAAATCAGATAAATTTGCGAATGCTTTCGGTCCCCCGCGTAAAATTTTAAAAAGGTAGTCAACTGGTTTTGATTCGAAATGCCTCATACATGAAGTAAAGTATAAATGCAACGTTAAAGAAGCACAAATACACAGGTGTTTCTTCAACGTTGTATTTATACTTCCCATTTGTTGCCCAAAGGTATTGCCTCATACAGGTTTTAACTATACGAAATGCATTACTTTTTATGATCACAAATATTAAGTCCTAAGGTACACATTAGAGCGTATAGAAAAAAAAACAAAATCCCCCTAATCGTTTTAATTAAAAATAAAATTGGGTGCTCAAACGTAACTGAAGCGTATATTCGTATTCACTTTGTGTTCGATTGTGTGTACAATTAAAGATATTCATGCTTATAAGCAATTGTCATAATGTCCTTGATAAAAATAAAACCAACTGTAGAGTAACACCCAATGCAAAAAGGTCAGAGCAACGTGAAAACTAAACAACGTAATTACCGGTTTTTTTTATTTTTTGGTTACTTTTTCAATCTTCTTATGTAGTCTAGCTTATTATTATTATTGTTATTATTATTGATTTATTTTTTTTAGCGTAAGTATTGTCCCATGTACCTTAAGCTACAATTTTTAATTGCTTTAATCTTTTAAAACAGAATAAATAAAACATGAAAACTCTAACATCATTAGTCAGGGCATATTTTCAGCTAGCTTTGGCTTTTCTTTTTTTTTCTTCTTAATTTGAAGAATTTAAAGAGCATTTATTTACCCGACCATTTTCTTCTTAAGTTGATTCCATTTTTACTTTTAAATTCTTCAATTAACGTGCTTTCTTGTAAATTTTTTTTGACTAAAGACTACTTTTTTTAACTACTTTTTGACTACTTTTTTTAAAAAACTTTGACTAAAGAGCATCCCAATGTTTTTTTAATCTCCAATTAACAAGTATTTTTAGCCGAAAATGTACATTTTTGAAAGAAAACATTCAGAAAACTACTTTTTTATTTTCTGTTTTCCTTTACATTTTAAATTTTTACAAATAAAACAACATCATGTAAATGAAAATTTAAAGTTATACTATTTGAAAAAGGGAGACTAAAATTTCTAGTTATTTAGTACATTTTAGAAGCAATAAAAGTTTTTGTAGTAGCTTTGCTTTAGGAATACAGTTTATTTTCGCTGTTACTTTTTATGCATTGACTGTTTAAAACTTTTTTTAATGTAATACTAAAAATTAGTACCATTTTTACTAGACCCATCATCCAACTGTTATTTAAAATTGAAAAGAGAAACAAAATGTAAAATAAACAAGCTCGGCTTAAATAAGGTTACTTTCTTAAAAAAAAATTGTATAAAGTAACATTTAAAATAAGTTTATATGTCTATTGCCTTACAAAAGCTGTCTAATATAGCTGGAATATAAAATATTCGGAAGAATATAAAAGGTTAGAACACAATGTATTTATTTACGTTTTACTTGCGTATTATAAAAATTAGTATGCTGCATTCATATCAGAACAAAGTTAACATCAGTGCAAACATGGAAAACGTAAAAAAAGTAATATTTTAAAAATTAAATTAAAAAGAATAAAGAAGCTTTTAAGTTCCGTACAGATGGCATGCTTTATTTTAATTTGATACATAAAATATCACACGCTGTATATCAACTTGCCTTTCTCGGCACATGCTTAAAGATGATAATGCACGGAAGACAAAACTCTAATCCTGAGTTTTCTAAGTTTTATGTGGTTTTCAATAGCGTTCCTCAAACCATTTAAAATAAATGTCTATTACTTAACGGGCAGAAAAAACGGAATTGAATGCCAAATCCAACTAGTATTATTCAATTACATAACAATAATAACCACTTGAAATTATTATGCAGGTCTCACAAAACGATGAAATGGAACATTTTGCTACTTTTGAGCAACAATGTGGGATAGCAAAAATTGAAACTAAAATTATGGCCGCACAAAGTAAACTTTCGGAAAATATGACAATTTACACATTTTCCGGAAACTACGGCTACTACAGATAATCTATCTTGCATTCGCGTCTACTAACCTTGCGCCTATTCAGACAAAAATTTTAAACTCCAGAAAAGCGAAGTATAATGAAAATAGATCTAAAACACATCATTTGCTCTATGATGCGCCATCAATTCAACAGCGTTTTTCATTGTTTGAGACTTAAGCGAGAAAAACTTTGTCGGCAGAAAATTGGCGGATAAAAGAAAAAGATTTATAATCATTTTTTCCTGAGAATCGCTTATGGCAAAGTTTGTGGAAGCACTGTGTACTGACTGGTCATTTTTTCCCGTGTTCTAAAGGGGAAAACATCAGGAAAAAAAATTTTAAGAACCAGTAAAAACCTTAAAACATGCTCACGCATTTAATTCATCATGGGTGATTGAAAAAAATAACTATTGTATCAGAAAACAAGATCGCCTACCGCTTGGGGAGAGCGGTTTTCCAAATGAAATTTTGAGGTATATTTTGAGAGGTAATATTTAAAAAGTTCTTGTACTTCATACTTGTAGTACTTGGTTGATATGCCAAATCGCTTGGGGAGTTGGTTCACTTGCAGATAAAACGTCTTAAATCAGTTTGAATATTTTTCAAATTGTTTGTTATGCCTACATATGGAAGATGATAGCATAATGCTAAGGTTGAATTTGAATGCATCCCACATCTCATTCACGTTAAGGGGAAGCATTACAAAATAGCCTTATTAATAATACCTTTATAATTACAACCTTAAAACGCGCAAATGAAATCAAACTGTTTGTTATTTGTGTGTGTTTGTGGGTCATTATACAAAAAACCTACGTTTTTGAAGTTGGAATTTTCAAAAAATAATTTCTTCAATTTTCTTTTAAATGACTTAATAGTGTTCCTATTAGGCATTTATTTACTCTTATATAGTTGGTCACATACTTTATTGATTATATTGTCATTTTTTTGTAGTTAAAATTTTGAACCTGAACGGAGGATACACGCGTGTTACGGAGAATACACTTTTATGAAGTCATTTTATAATTTAAGCTTTTTATAAATGCGTACTTTCATAGACTAAATTAATTACATTAATTGTTCATTACAAATGACTTATTGTACAATATAACAAAGCAAAGACGCATTTTTTCAATAATTGACTATTTTTATTTTAAATTAAACATATTTAAACTTTATCTGAACCCATACTGTTTCTTTTTTTTTCTTTTTTGTTCATTATTGGTTGCTGTAGAACTTTAATAATATCCCTAAGATATATTTTTGATGTATTATCTTTTTTAGGGAAAACAAAAGTGTCCTTGGAGTATTTTCGCATTAATTTTACATTATATTCATCAGGACACTCTTGTGATAGTATGCAAGCCACAAAAAATTTAAAGCTTCTCTTTCCAGCAAGTTTAACTATCACGAAATCATTTTGTCCAACGTTTGCACTGTTTACATTATTTCTATTTTCTTCGTCTTCAACATCTGCAGTTGGATTTGAATTGGTGCCTGGACCTGAATTTTTGAACTTGCATTTCACATTATCTGGAAAAATATCTAAGGAAAATTTTCAGTTTTTGTTCAGTTATAAGGTTTTAATTCTCTTAAGGTATTTCTGGTCATTTCAGCTAATTTCATTTCAAGGCAGGTTATTTTATTTTTGAGTTCCGTACGATTTTTTTTTCTCTTTTTCGGTCCATTACTCTTTCTCTCATCTTCTGATTATTTTGTATTGTTTGTTTCTTCATTAGAATTCTGTACATTTAAACTCTTATCTTCCGATTATTTTGTGTTGTTGTTTTCTTCATTAGAATTCTGTACATTTAGACTTAATGCTTGATTTTGTAAATTTTCTTGCAATAGCTTTCTCTGTTTCATTTTTGCGCGATATGTCTTCTCCACTGTTTTTGTAATGCCCTTCTCTTCCGTGCTGTCATTTTACTAGTAGCTGTCTATATTTTATTTTCATTTACAAGCTTTTTTTCCATCTGGCTGTTTTTTTTTTTTTTCATTTCATCATACTTTCGAGGATTTTGTTTAATTCTATCTCTGTATTTTCTCATTCTTTCTTTTGCACTTTCAATTACTTTCTTTTCCCTAGCCATTACGCTAGAGAGTGGAAAAAACTGAATACATGCATTGAATATTCGAACTCCCTTTGTTATTTATTTTCTTATTAAAGTTATATTTTAAATGACATTGAATAAAACAAAAACCTAAAAGTTACTACCTTAACACAATTTTGTCAAATATATGTAAAATAAATATGTAAAACCTTTTTAACTTGCATGATGATGAGGAACATGATTTGGACGGATTTCAATTTACATATCTGTATTAAAATTTAATTTTTTCCATAAGTTGTATTCACCGTTACTAATTGTGTATCCTCCATTACGACTATACTTAACGGAGGATTCATATACGGAGGATACAAATATTTATGTTTTGCTTTGCACATTTTCTTGATTTAGAGTTAGTACATCTTAGTATATGAAATTTGCTTAACAAAACGTGACTCAATATCAACAATGAAAAGAAATTAGTACATAAGCAATTCTTACCCTTTAAAACCAAGAACGGAGGATACAAAAAATAAAGGACCAATCTCACTTCAGAGGATATAACACTGAATATCTTCCACACTAAGTTGCTTTAACTTTCCGATGAAGACCCAGAGTTGAAAATGGCTGGCAATTATCCTAAATCTCTGTATTGAGTTCTCAGTACTGCCGTCTATAGGAAGTACTTATACTCAACTAATACGGTAACGGAGGATACCAGAAAGGTTGTGACGTGAACTCAAGCGATAATAAAGGCTATATATATGTTTTGTTTGGAAGAATAATTCTAATAAACTATTGAAAAAACATCTAATGATTCAAATTAACCTATTAAACTTGATATATATATGTTTTATTGACCAAAAAAGTGAATAAGTACATAGGAGGAAATAGGCTGTGACAGGTAACGGAGGCATACAAGTATCCCTCCGTTCATTGAAAAAATGACCTTAGGAAAAATAAAATATTATTAATTTTTATCAAATATGTTGGGAAAAGTTTTATATTTTACTATAAATCATAAAAAATTGTTTCAAAAAAAATATTTTTGAATTTAACTACCCTGAACGTAAAAACGCAGGTTTTTTGTATAATGACCCTTGTGTGTCTTTTGCACAGCTTGAAAAATATCCTATTGGAGTTTGTTCCGTGGGAATTTGAAGGGCATTACCTGCAAATTTCTCTTTTTTTACTATCTGTATCATATTTTGTACCCTAGCTTCATTGAACAAACTCGCTTGTTCGGTTTTTGCTGAAAATAAATCACAAAACAAACATCAAATTCCAAACTTTCCCAATTATTAATATATAATACAAAACGAAATATTCATTAAATATCTCAAAAACTAATTTTTTAGATACTACTTTTTACCTTTCCATGGCAGTTTTATCTGTTGCTCTCTTGCTAAACCTACATTAGTGAAGTAAAGCAAAACTTTAAAATCTGTCTTATTCCTCCCATCGTTTCCCTATATATTTTTACAGTATAATTCCCATTCCTTTTTTTTTAAATACTTATGACTTTAAAGACTTGCGTTCAAAATCGATCTTTAATTTTGTCTATTTTTTACTAAGGAAACTGCGCAAATTTGCATTTTGCTTTTCAAAATCCTGAAAATAAAATAATGTGTTTTTAATTGGTGCTGTGTTAAGTTATGGAAAACTTTCATTAAATTTCGCACCAATCTCTGTTTCTAATTGTCCAATTTAACAGAACAGTTTGAAAATCTCTTATTCCCCAGTTTCCCGGCGTTCTCACCAGCTCTAAATGAAACATTCAGTGAACCGGCCTTAGTAACAATCGGCTATCAATTAACAGTTGCGAGAAACGCCCTTATTAAGCTCGAATTGCTTAATGCTAGCGTCAGTATTCAGATTAACATCCAGTGATGACTGCCGAAGGAATGGATAGACTAGTTCATGTTCTCTTAATAGATGTTTATGTAAAATTGTGTAGTATTTAGATTGGAGAGGGCAGGGCACCTTGGCTGTTAAGAGAAAGTTTGATGAACGTTAAACTCGAAAAAGAATATTTAATACTATTTTTTACTGTTGCTGATGTAGCTGTAGTACTAATGAACTCAAAATCAAAACTTCAGCAATATACACTGGCGGAAAAAAAAATCCCAACACCAAGAAAGACTTGTGCTAGATAAACGAAATTTGGTAGGCGTGTTTATACAACTGAAAGATGACATCGATTGAAATTTCGTGTTCCGCGCATAAGTGTGGCGCAGCTGGCGTCACTCAGAACATGTAAATAAGGCTTGTTTTAAAAGCGTGTTGTGAAGCTCGTGTGTATTATTTTTCCGTGAAATTGGACGAATTGCGTTCATGTTAGCCAGGAACACCTTTTAAGAAGACGAAGAAGCCATTATCAACGGCTCACCGAGTTTAAACGAGGTCGTACAATTTGGCTACGAGAAGGTGGATTTTCATTTCGCGATATTGCAGAAAGACTTGGGTGGGAATTTTTCCACCATGCATGATTATTAGAAGCTATGGGCAAGGGATGGTACTACCTCAAGAAGATCGAGTTCCGAGCTGCCACGTGGCACGACTGAGAAGGAAGATCGCCGAATCTTGCGTACAACTGTGGAGCATCGTACTGCATCTGCGACTGACATTCGAGCTGCAGTTGGTACCGTCGTGACCCAAGGAACGGTAAGAAACTGTTTACTTCAAGGACAGCTCCGAGCCAGGCAGCCTGTAGCCGGTATTCCATTGACTGCAAACCATTGCCTTTTTCGACGGCAGTGGTGGCACGACAGAGCTCACTGGAAGTCGGAGCGGAGATCTGTTGTAATTTTTGATGAAAACAGATTCTGAATTAGTGCCAGTGGTGACTGTATATTGGTCAGAAGGAGGCCAGGGTACCGCCTGCATTCAAGCGGTCTACGGCCTAGACACACGGGACTCACACCTGGAGTTATGATCTCTAGAACAATTTCTTACGACAGCAGGGGCATACTTGTGGTTATCCCAAACTCACTAACTGAAAAATTGTCGTCAGTCTGTTAATTTAACCAGTAGTACAGCCCTTCATGAGTAGCATTCAAGGGGGCGTTTTCCAACCGGATAACGCTCGCCCTCACATCGCTGCTGTAACGCAATGTGCTCTACAGAGTGCTGAAATGTTACCATGACCTGCAAAATCACCAGGTCTGTCTCCAATTGATAACGTATGGGATATCATGGGATGGCACCTCGAGCATCATCCACAGTCAGCAATGACGGTCCTAGTATTGGCACAGCAAGTGCAACAAGCATGGAACTCCATAACACAAAGTGACATTCGGCACCTGTATGACATAATGCATGCACGCTTGCAGGCTTTCCTTCAAAATTCTGGAGGTTACACCCTCTATTAAATTAACATAATTTCACATTTGCACAGCATTTTCTTGAGCTTAAATTAGCCAGTGATCTTGTACATTTAATCAATTAAACATGTTAACTGGACAATTGCATTACCCAAATTTCATTTCTCTACGGCAATTTTTTCTTGGTGTTGGGATTTTTTTTTCCACCAGTGTATTTAGAGCTCCGTGTTGAGTTGTATGGAATATCTGCTAAATATAGCATTTGAGTCATGTTTTTCTCGTATACGATTTGTAACTATATATTGCTTTATATACATTTTATATTGTTTCAAAGTACATAGTCCTCAAATTGTTTCATTTGTCTCCATCGCTTCATTATCGAGTATTATTTCAAAACTTGACTTACGATTTGTTTTACCAGCTTTATGTTATTTGTGCTGGCTCTGAAATACAAATGAGTCTAGGTGCTCTTCATTAATTTAGTAAAACTGAACTAGGGCTTCGTACATAATACTCCGTTGCTCAAAAGGCTGGAACAAATTAAATGAAACTTACATTGATTGTGCATTATGTGTAATTCAATAATTTTCTTTCAATAAAGTTCAATCACTGCTACTATAGCTTTCAAATCACAAACTATATTCTTTCCATAAACTTTCAATCACAACATAAACCTCGAATGGCTTGTTTAACTCGGAAAAAATATTCATAAAAATGATGAAATACACCCTAAAAGAATGAACATGTGTGTGTGAAAAAATAATGAATTTCTAAAATACACACTTGTGGCCCATGAACACAATATTTACTATGAAACATAGATATTAATTCCATTCTGAGTGCAAGCTCTTTAATTTGTCTACCTGAATCGCAGAAAGTTACTTATCCGCAGCTTAAAGTATATTATACAAGTTTTACAAAACCTCAAATAAGGCGTCTGCGTGTCGAGTGATTTTTTTAATGACTGCTCACATTAGAAATTAGACAACTGAATTCTTACCTTCTACTTCCACTCGGCAGCTTTGTTCTTATTGCGGACTCAAATCGAGCTGGATTTAGAAATTCTCTTATGGAAGGTAAGGTATGCTGATTCTATATTAGCTACCAGTTTTTTAGCACCCTCAGCTTCCATAAGATAATAACCTGCCTCCAGATCGGTTACTTCCTATTCCAGACTGATGAGTTTACAATAAGGGCGAAGCTGCAGTCTCTTGATAGTATAACCGATTTTCGCAGAATATTGCATGTATGCCTCAGCCCTGGCTTGGAGACGGTGACGTACTGCTTAATATAGTAAGTATTGTTCTTAATGACAATGATGTTTCCTTCCATTCAGCTTACGACCTTTCGGATCCCAATACATGGCTGGAGTCCAAGTCTGGTGTGACATATTTTTTAATCTTTCCATTGTACTAAATTCAATTATGACTATTAATACTTTACTTGATTTTATGTAGACAAATTACGTTTGTAGATGAGTTAATATATATTTAAAATAACCGATTAAAAGCAGTTTCGTGCTGCAAATACCTAGTGATTTTTCCCTCACTGAAAGACGTGAGATTCAGTGCGTCAGTCAAAATTATACACCCCATTGTCTTCCAACTGGTTTAATGATCTGTCAATTACACGTTAATAATTCACTTTTATTATACTCTCATTGTTGATTCTTAAGAAATTTTGCCTCCGAATTCCACAGTTAGGTGTGTCTTCATTTTACCTCTCTGTTGTTAATTTCATCTGATATTTGTAGAAAATAGTGTTTCCACAAATTAATATTATCATTTTTCTTGGCGTAAAAATAAATCAAATTTTATGGTGTGTATTTGTAATTATTTAGTTTATTGAGGTGTTTTCAAAGTAAGTGGGTTATAGTTGTTACTTTTTTCTAAACTTTAATTAGAGTAGTAGCATCATTATTGTAATGCTCTTTACTCTACGCATAGAATAAAATACTAAATGTATCAGCTTAGTAAGATTCATTTCTTGCTTAGGTTGCTAAATTTGAAAATTATCATTACCCACGGTAGGCAATATTTTATCCACAGCAGGTTGAAGTAATATAATTCAAGCGTTAAGCCGATCTTTTCATTAGCGCGCAGAAATATTTGCATAACAGCTGGTGTGCGCTCCAAACATATAACTGATTACTGCAGCTTTCGTAGTATTCGGAGAAAATCCAACACATTTTAAAATATTATAGAATATAATCTGTTAAAGATATTTCAAAATTTCATCGAAAACAGCGTTCTCAATGTGAGAAATAATTCAGATTACTGAAATTCAAATTGCATATTATGATTCCCAGGACGTGATTACTGTTCAATATATGAGATAAAAATCCATATGTGCTGACTTCAGTGGTACGAAAATTGTTATCATTTATTATTATACAATCTTATACGTTCCATTTCATTTTTAATTTTCCTCATAGAGTATACAACTATCTTCAGAATTGACTGTTAAATGTTAAAATTATGTTTAAAAACATATTTTTTAGATAGATATTTAAACTTTTTCCAAATTATACAAATACAAATACAAATGTGGCGACCAGCAGCAGGCTCTGGGCCCAACTTGGCTGGTCCTAGTCAATTTTAAAGACCCCAATGAAGATCAATGGCCCTCTTAAAGCCATCTACTCCATTGCTCTTTACCGCCTCTTCCGGTAAGCTGTTCCAAGTTCCCACCACCCTGCTAAAATAGTAATTTTTTCGAATTTCAAGATTAGCCTGAGATTTAAACAGCTTAAAACAATGACCCCTTGTCCTGCTTTCCGTGCGAAAATCTAACCCCGTAACATCATTCATTTTAATAAATTTAAACAACTGAATCATGTCCCCTCTGGCTCTCCTTCGCTCAAGACTATACATATTAAGCATTCTAAGTCTGGAATCATAGTCTAAATTAGAAAACCCATTTACTAACCTTGTAGCCCTTCTTTGTACCCTTTCCAATAAATTAAT